>PVLD010021150.1:0-32173 GCA_004027595.1 Dinomys branickii | reverse complement strand
ATATGTGCACCCATGTTTATAGCAGCACAATTTGTAATAGCTAAAATGTGGAAGCAACCCAAGTGCCCATCCACAAAAGACTGGATTAAAAAATTGTGGCATTTTTATATAATGGAATATTATTCAGCTATAAAGAAAGACAGTTTTGGGGACTTTGTAGGCAAGTGGACAAGACTGGAGTCCATACTCATAAGTGAAATAAATCAGCGATACATGTGCAGGCAACGTATTGTATCACTGGTGTAAGAACCCGAGGGTGGGAATATAAACTAAGAGACATGAAGGAAACCTGTTCTAAAACAAAGAACAGATGGGATGAAGGAAAGTAGAAAAGAAAAAGACAAAAATGTATGGATGTATATATGAATATGCATATATGCAGGAGGGCTAACATGGTTCTACTATTGTATTATATCATTTAATGCTAAGCAATAATCGATGACGGGTTATTTGATCAATCTTTTATGTCTGTATGTGTTGTCCTGAACATACACGTCGAAGATATCAATATGTAAAGCAGCAACTATTGGTGTTTTTTTTTGTTATTGTTGTTGTTGTTGCTGTTGTTGATGTTTGCCTGTTTTGTTTTTTGTGTTTGGATTTTTGGTTTTTGTGTTTTTTCTATTGTTGAGAGAATTGATTGTCTGACTAAATTTGCATGTCTGTATATGGGTTTATGTATTTACACTTCGATGATATCAATGGATAAAGCAATGACCACTGTTGAGATCATATCACCTTGTCTATAGATTAGTTGTGATTGTACTATTTTTTATGCTAATTGGTGTCTGTTTGTCAATATGTTTTTGTACTTTTATTTTTTTTAATAAAAAAATAATAAAATAAATTGTGCACTTTTATAGTGTTGGATGTTACATCCAAAGGATTAAGTGAATTTGAAACATTTTAGGTATGTTATGGTTTGTGTCTGGATGTCCCCCCATAGTTATGGGCGCGGGCTTCCCGAGTTTATGATAGATCCATGGTCCAGTGCAGTGACTATGGGTGTGAGTGCTATACCCACCCTGGTGAGTAACCCGCATACAATAGAGGGAGGTTGAGAGGCTTGCTCTTGCCGCTCCTCTCTTTTTGCTTTTATTGCTTTTGTTGCTTCATCCTTTCACCCTTGCTGCTTTTGCTGCTTTCTGCCACCATGAACTGTTGCCCTCTGCCACGTGCCACTCTGTCTTGGAGCCAGCCAAGTATAGACTGAAACCACCACAAACTGTGAGTTAAATAAACCTTCCCTTCCTTAATTCTGCATGTCAGATATTTTGTCTCAGCAATGAGAGAAAAATAAGATAAGGTATGACTTTAAATGTATAAGTGATTTGATCAAATATCAAAATTTAAAGGAGTCAGAGATAAAAAAAATAATTTCCTTGTTTCTTAAAGTGTTTTATGTTTTACTTTTTGTTTTTGTCTTGTCAGGATGAGGGACCCAAAGTCTTATGCCTTATATATAATCATGTTACCACTGAGATAAAACCCAGCCCAAATAACCTTTGAAATGCTATATGAATAGCACATCCCCATTTGACAGTGTGTAGTAACATTTTAGAAGACATAGAAATCACTATATTTAGTTGATCACAAAATGCTTTTCCATTTTAAATCAAATGATGATTTTAAATAGCCAGTTCAGTGATCCTCTCATAATACAATTCAGAGAAAGATCCTAGAAGTGCATGTGTTAATTTTTTTATTTTAGATATTGATAAATGGATAAAATTTTCTTTAGGAATTTGAGGAGAAACAAAACTCCTATAACTTTTACCATGATTAAAAGTTCACTGAATTTTATTAAATAAAGCTAAGAGACCTGATAATTCAAAGTCTAACAGTAAGACCAACTTGATCAGTAAAGGAGATGCAGAGAGGGCAAAGCTCACAGAATCAGTAAGTTGAGAAATAATAATTTGAGATAAAAAATGATTTGGGATAAGCAAACACAAACATTAAAATCTTATTTGAACCACAAATATATTCAAGATACATTATAAATATATAGTTTTTTCTTAGACCTAAATATATAGTTTTTCTTAGTTAGCTTATAAGATTTTTAAGCACTGAAATAGATTCCATTTACCCATTGCTTAAATTTCCAATTGAGATAATAACTTTGACTAGAGTTTTCTAGTTAATATCTCAGAGGTAATTTCAGAACAATTTTTTCTAATACAGGATATATAAATCATATTTACATGATTAAAGATCTCAAACTACTTCTAAAACATTTATTTTTAAAGTAGAAATACAGAGATATGGAGATGTGGAAAATCATTAGTAAGGCAATATACAAAGAAAGATCCAATGGAGAAAATCTCGGGAGTGAAAGAAGACTGAAAAATATCTAATTTGCACTCTTGGAACTACTCAAGAGGATACTATGCATATTACAAAATAACACAAAGGAAAAACAAAAATAATTAACTATAAAATTATTAGAGAATGTGAGGGATGATTGGAAATTGGAATCATCATTGCTTGTAATAAAAATTTGCTAAGGTTTCTCCACCAAGAGAATGCCATCTTCTGAGGCTTTGCTCCGGAGGACTGCAGGCCTCTTTCTCTGGGCCTGTCACCCACCTTCTTAGCAGCTGTGCTCCCAGCATCCTCCGGGGCACTGAGTGCTGCCCATAGCACCCTGGGTCAGTGCACTGTCCTAACTTTTAGAAAGTCACATTCTTTTAGATTTTCTTAACCCCACATTCTGTCTCTTTTCTGTTAGCTCCAGATTACTTTCTCTTCCCACTAGGATTATTAACATCCTCCTGCTTTACATCCCAGTGTCCCATCTTTTCAGGCGGTCTATTACCTTTGACTCTCTTCAGCAGCCTCTCTGAGGGTAGAATAAGTCTTCACACTGTGAGGTTCAGTCCACCAGCATCATGCTCATCATCTCGTTTCGCGAGACATCATGCAGACCCATCACATTGCTGTTATCACCTGTTGTACTGAATTACCAGGAAGTAGCAACTATGCTAGGCACTGGTAAGGCATTTGCTTGTCAGAGGGTAGAGAATAAATGCCATAAAACTGAGCAAAATGTCAACAGGTGCACAGCATTTGAAGCTATCCTTACCAGGGTGAAGCATGAGGTGCATCTGGCCCTTCCTGCAGTTAAAGGGGAGAGACTGGGAGGCAGCACCCTCCTCACCTGGGTGTGATGGACCTGCTGGCTCCTCTTCCAAGTCACCCTGAAAGCTGCTAGTTTTGAATGCGATCAAATGAGAACTTGGTGTAAGGCAGAGAGACAGCATCTTGAGTCATAGTTCCAGAGCAACAAGTAATGTTAGAAGAGTCCATGGAAATTAAAGACTTTTTTTGAAGCCTTTGTCAGATTCTAAGAGAAGAATCAGAATCCAGACTCTGGATTTTTAAAGAAAGCCCCCATCATCCTCTGCAGATAACCATTCTTTTTTGAATACAGGGCTTTTGGCTTGTTACTAGGCTTCTTTTGTAATTGAATGTGTAACTATGGATCACCAAGTTACCAGGCAACCTAGCTGTGCATCATGAATAGGGTGTTGTCTGTTCTCGAGGCCTAAAGCTAGACATGCACAGCAGCACACCATTAGATTTCCAGCAGGCTCTGCTGACACAAATTCCCATGGTTGTACCTTCTCTTGCCCCTGTCTTATATTTGTCTAATTCCTCTCATCTCATCGCTGAGGCCTCATGAGGCATTTCCTACAAGGAACTGAGAGGGGAATAGGAGGCATGGACCTGGTTTACAGAATTCTCTGCATGGTGTGCAGGTGTCCCCTGAAAATGGTACCCTGTTCTGTGACATCCTTGAAGTTACAGGGATATAAGGATTCCGTCTGGTAAGGAGAACCCTGAGTAGCAGCTTTAGTTTTTCCTCAGAGGATGAATGGCCCAAGTGTTGAGGCCCGATGAGGACAGGAATTGAAAATATCAAGCAGCTTCAGGCTTCAGGGTGGACAGATCAGTTGACCTAAGAGGACATGGACTCTGGATAACGAAGGCAAAATTAGAGAGACACTCAAGAGAGATGTGCAGAAATGAAGACAGGCGTCCTGAGCAATCTAGAAGGAGTTCTAACCATGTCTGCACCAAGCACAATTCTTACACTATTTTGAGTGGACCATACTTTGTAGGGTAATCTAATGAGAAGTACGAATTTAACCCACCACTTTAACATAGCACTGCTATCATATACCAAGTTCTCATACCTGAGGTGTGATCCAAGAATGTGGTGAATGTTTAAATTAAAATAATATTTATCTAGAATCAGTCACTGCAAAAATCTTTGCACCTACAAAATAGAGGCCAAATCCAGGTTTAAAAATCCTATAGTAAAAGTTCTAATGACTCAATGTTTAGTAAAAACATAAATTGCTTCATTTCATTTTCTTTGTCCACTACAATAATTAAAATAAAATAATTCACGTTTTTGTTAAGCAAATAAGAAAAGGTATAAATATTCATATAATCTACCAACATGAGAGTAGAAGTTCATAGTAAGGATAATTCACCAGCATTGTACTTTCAGCTTGTGTTCCTTTGTTTAACATGCTTTTAACACACATGTCTTCCAGGTTTCTCCAGCTTTTAGTTCAGCTGTTGCTTGTCCCTGCTTTTATTAAAACAATGACATATACTAACATTTATTAAACATGATATATATAACATTTATTAAAATAAATATATATTTATTGCTGACTACTCTGCAAATGTGTCACCTGCATTACAAAACCCTCTGTTTACAAATTCATAGAACGTCAGGTTCTGCCCTAAGCCACACTTGCACACTGATCATCAACCCTGCCCTCCTCCAACTCCTTTGGATCCATCAGGATGCACCTCCTGATCCCTGGAGAGGTGAGGTCAGTCCCTTCACCCCACAACCCAAAGCAGTCTTAAAAACATAGAACTTGGGCTACCTTCAGCCTTAAGAATAAGGCATCACAGCTGGGATAAAAGCAGGACAGGAGAAATAAGGTAAAAAGCAGACAAGAAGAATGACATTTTAAATTTGAATTTTTAATAAAGACTACAGTTTCATCACACAAAATCAGCAAAGGATTTTTAAGGTCCTTAAAGACAATTAGCCCTCACCATTAAGTCTCATCTGTAAAGGGTCTCTTTTCCCCTGGGACTAGACCATCCCTTTTCACCTGGGAAGCAGGCCTTTGTACCGCAGAACAGGCCATGGCCCAGTCCCCAGGGCCCTGCCCACTGTTGCTCTCCCCTGGCAGAAAGGGCCATGCTTTTTCATTACAATTATGTTAAAGAGGATAAAACAAAAACTAAGACAAAAATAAAACAATGTAAAACCTGTAAAAAGGATACAGAATTTCAAAACAAGATGATAAGAAATAACAATGGTTGTTGTATTACTTATTGTTATCTTCAAATTAGTTGCTCAGATTATCAGATATAGGTATGCTAAATTGATCAAACAATTAAACATTAATGATTCCTTTCAATAAATTGATAGAAATTAGTATAATCATCTTAGCTATTGTGTGTGTATACATATATTTCTCTTCTTTCTTTCTTTTCTCCTTTCCCTATCCCAGTTGTTCTTTTCTATTGAGCAGTTCTTTCTCTTTCACAATATCTGTTGTACATTTCAGTTTTATTTACTCTTTCAGGTTCTTACACTAGGGAGACAATACAATGTTTCCACATGCGGGTCTGATTTATTTCACTTATGAGTATGGTCCCTAGTTGCATCCATTTACCTATAAAAGCTTTGAGTTTATCTTTCTTTATAGCTGATTAATACTCCATTGTATAAAAATACCACATTTTTCTTATCCACACCTCAGCTGATGGGCATTTGGGTTGTTTCCAAGATTTTACTATGACCCATTGTACTGCTATAGACATGGGTGCACATATAACATTGTAGTATGTTTTTAATTCTTCTGGGAAAATACTTGGAAGGGGAATGCCATGGTTAAATGGAACCTCTAATCCTAATATTTTGAGGAATCTCCATTTTGATTTCCAAAATGGATGCACCAGTCTACATTGCCTCCAACAGTGGAGAAGGATTCATTTTCCCCACAGCCCCTTTTGAGTATTTGTTGTTGGTTAATTTCTTGATGGTAGCAATTCTTACTGGGGTGAGGTGCCCCCAAATTCAAAAACCCAATCCAGAAAGGGCATCTGAGATATATACACATGTCTCAGATGAAGAAATACAAATGGAAAATAAATACATGAAAAAATGTTCAACATCATTGGTCATTCAATGGTCATGCTTTTTATCCTTAAATCAAATCTTCTTTTTGTGTAAATTCCCAATTTCAACAGATTTCCACTGCAAACCCCCATAAATGTACTCAGCTCAAGGTGAAACTGTTTCTCTTGAAGATCTGTACTCCATTTTTTTAAGTGTACTTTAGAAAATCTGCCTAATAAATCAAAAATCTCTTAAAACTTTATTTCACTAAAAGACACATGTCATCGATCACTCTCAAAATATTTCCCCTAGCTGCAAACACACTTGTTATTCTTGCTTTCTGAAGCAGTTCTGAAGGGTTCTTTTTTGTCTTCACAAAATATAATAAAATAATATGGTGAATGCTGCTGCCTAGTGCCGTCTAACAGAAAGACAGGCTTGTAAAAATATAATTGTGTTTCTTTATCTACCTTATTACCTGGATTAGACCTCTGGCTTTCCCCTAAAGTCAAAATATCCAGGAAAGTTAAATATTTTGAACTGATTCAGGATATCAAGGTAACCAGAGCAGTTCAACTAAAGACACTCAAGAAAGAGGACCTCCAGAACTGCTTCAGAATGTGGGGAGCACAATAGGAAAAGCATGTTCAAAACCAGGGAGAGTGTTTGAGAGGGACTAGAAGCAATATGTCTTTTACTGCAATACAAACTTTTAATCTTCATATTCATTCCTCATATGTGTACAACTGTCTCCCTGTTTTCTGTCTTACCAAATGCCATACTATTTGAATTACTATAGATTTAAAATGTCTGATAACATATATGTCTGTGCATAATCTTTATCCTCAGAATTGTCATTCTTGAGCATCTGATTGTTCATATGCATTCTAAAATCACCTTTTCTATTTTCATGGACAAACGCGACTAGGATATTTAATTGCAATGACATTGGACTTGTGAAATAACTGAGCTTTTCTATTGAGCCGACATAGCACTGAGCTTCTTATTCACACATTTCACAAATTGCTCCATATTTATTCAGGTCTTTTGTTTTCTTCATTAAATTGCATCATCTCTAAGAATATTCTTTATGCCTCATTAGGTTAGTTTCTAAGTACTTTACTGTTACAGTTTGATTGTTCTTTTGAATAGCAACATCTGTAAATAGAAGGGTTTTTTCTACTCTTGAATAGAAATACTGATAATTTGCATAGGTCAATTTTATGCAGCAATGCTACTATCCTCCTTGATTCATCTGAGCAAATTATAAATTCTATAATGTCATTAGAATAAATAATTATTTTACTTGGCCATAAAGCAGTGTAGTTTTTGTTTTCCAATCTTTAAGTCCCTTATTTTTCATTGATATCTTTTTCTTAATATCTAAAGTTTAGCATAACCCTGTTGAGGTGATAGGAATCTTCTCTTTCTGACTTTAATGAAATCACTTCTAAATTATCTTTATTTAATAATATAAGTGATATAGATTCTTAATAAGTGTACTTTTCCAAAATTTGAAATTATTAGAGTTAGGTTTTTCCTTTCCATTTCTATTTTACTGTAGACAAATTTCACTGTGAGTGGATATTAGCTATTGAAATATTGAGTGTAGCATTACTTGTTTGCATCTGCAGAGATAATTGCATAATTGTTCTTTTTAAGTATGTCAATGTGGTCTTACATTATTGTATTTTTTAAATGTTCATCCAATATTTTGGTTTTTAATAAGTCTTACTTCATGTGTTTTACATTAACTAATGTACATGAATGTTTATTAATCTGTTATTATGGTTTAAGTTACCAAATATACCACTTTTGTTTTTGACTAGATTGTTTAAAGTATAACAGAGAAAATTAGAAAAAAACACTGATATGTAAAAGATAAAATTTGTATATGTTGAAGTAACATGTACATTTTTGAATCATGTATATATTGCGTACATTTAAACCAGAATAGACAGATCTATTTCTTCAAATGTTGATGAGCTCTTTATGATAAAGACATGTACTTCCCCTCCTTACAGCTTTTTGAGATGTAAGACCATCAGTGTGATCTGTAGTTATCCTGCTGTATAAAAGTACACCAGATCTTTAGACTAAACATTATCAGAATGAAAATTCTACATAGTGTTATAATGCTTGCAATGAATAAAAATGAAACTTGACATACTAAAATATTTACTATGCATTCCTTAATGTGGCTTAAAAAGGAATATTTTATGCATACACCCATTTGCCACCACTGTGCACACTGCTCATTTCTACAGAATTAAATGTAGTATTTCTTTCCAATCTTTAGTACTTCTGGTTTAGGCTTGCCACTGAAAAATTACCCTTTTTGTTTGTTTGTTTCTCTTAATGTTCATTTAGTTTCAGAGGGTATACTTCCTGGATATAGGATTCTCCACTGAGGTCTGGTGTGACACGTGAAGATTGTACCCCAGCTTCTCTCATGAGTAGTCAGCTGTCGCTGCTTTGTTTCTCTATAGGAAGCTGCATGTCATAAAAGAAGTCGCTTTATACAATGTTGTCATAATTTCTAAAATTTAGACAAACTAAACATTTTTGGGAAGAAAAACTTAAAGAACAGTGACAATTAATCTTTATTGTAAATTTGGTTGGATTGACAAATGGCTAGATCAATAAAACCCTTTTCCCCTTTTAACATTCAAATGTATATATTTAACTTACATTTACATTTTAATTATTTTGTACCAAGTTGTAGTTTTCTTTATATTTTTTCTTCAAGTTCTAAACTTTTCTTGAATCTGCAGAATCAGTTTTTAAATCTAATTTGAAGTTTTGACCATTATTCCTTTCTGTAATTTTTAAGATTTAGTCTTTTCCTGTGTCCAGTTGTACATATGCTAGTCCACTTGATATTGCCCTAGAGATGACTGTGATTATTTTTCTCTTAATATGAATTTTCTAACTGGGTGACTTCTATTGCTCTGTCATCAAGTTCAGTAATCGTTCTTACGCATAATTTGTACACCTAACCAATGTCTGAATTTCTTATTTAAAATATACTTTTTGGTACAACTCCATTTTATTTTTTCGCATAGTTTCAGTTTATTTAGTAATAGTCTCTTATATCTTTAGTCCCTAAGTCTTTCTTGTGCTATAAATCCTTAATCATATGAACTTCTATAAAGTATTTGCATACTCATTTCAGCATATGTGCCATTTCAATATCTTTTTATAATGTCTATATTTTCTTCATTATGAATGATATTTTCTTAATTGTTTTTATGCCTTTTAATTCTGAAGCTATATTGAACACTAGATCACATTAAATCTGATTATTTTGTTTTAAATTATAGTATAGTATTTTTCTGTTATCAAATAAATAGCTGATGGACTATTTAATTTTTGTATGCTTTGTTATATTTTTTAAGGCTAATCTATTTCAGTATGCTGTATCATCATTATCATTTAATTTAGGTACTTTTTAATTTCTTCTGTAATTTTATCTGTGATTCATTGGTTATTCAGTAGAGAGTTATTTAATTGCTATGTGTTTATATGGAGTTTTTCTCATTTCGTTTGCCATTGATTTATAATTTCACTGCATTATGGTCATATAATATGCATGGGATAATTTCAACTGTTTTGCATTTATTTAAGCATTTTCTATGGTTTATTTTGGAGAATATCCCCTGCTTCCCTGATAAGAATGTATATTTTAATGTTGTGGCTGGAACACTTCATAGACATCTACTAAGTCCATTTGTTCACAGGTCTGGTTTAGTTCTTATATTTCTTTGTTAACTTTTTGTCTAGTTGATCTATTTGTGACAGTAGGGCATTAAGGTCACCCATAATAATTGTGTTAGTACTTATTTGATATTTTATGTTCATTAATATTTGTCCTATATAGTAGGGTACACCTGCATTTGATGCATATATATTTATGTTGTTATCTCTTCTTAGAATTTTCCCTTAACAAGTATGTAGTGACCTCTATCTATGAGACACAATGAAAGCAGTCCTAAGAAATTAATAGTGGTGAACACTCACATCAGGAAAACAGAACAGCTTAAATAAGCAACCTAATGTTGAACCTTGACCATCTAGTGAAAGAAGAGCAATCAAGCCCAAAGCTAATACAGGGGAGGATATTACAAAGATCAAAGCAGAAATGAATCCAATGGAGAATAAGGAAACAATACAAAAAGATTAAGGAGTTGATTCTTTGAAAGATTAAAGAAAATTCACAAACCTTTAGCCAACCTTACCAAAAAGGAAAAGAAATGACTCAAATTCATGCATTTAGGAATGACATGGGAGAAATTACAACAGATCCTTCAAACATTCAGAAAGTCATCAGTACCTACCTGGAGAAACTGTACTTTAATAAGATGGAAAACACAGAAGAAATGGGCAGGTTCCCAGATAATATGAATTCCCAAAGTTCAATAAAGAAGATATAAAAATTCTAAATAACTCAGTATCAGTCAATGAAATTGAGCATGTAATTAAAAACTTACCAACAAAGAAAAGCCCAGGTTGTGACAGATTCACAGCTTAACTCTAAAAAAGAATTAGAGGAGATCTCATGCCATTACTCATGAAACTCTTTAATGAAATTGAAAGGGAAGCAACACTCCCAAAGTCATTACACTAATACCAAAACCAGAGAAGGATCTAATCAAAAAAAGGCCAATCTCCCTAATAAGCATAGATGCAAAATCCTCAATAAGGCTAAACAATTTCAGCTTCATGCTTAGTTGTAGGGCAGAGCAATACTTTTTTAGGCCATGGTTTTTAAGATGTGACCTTTTTAGTTTTTCAGCCAATGCCAGAAACATATTCATCTGGGCTGTGGTTAAAACTCTAATATTTCTGAGCAATATAAATCTATTTAGTTCTCAAGCACAGAAAAGTTATGCTCTGAACTAATGGAATTGTGTACATCATATTTGCTGAGGAGTCATTTGCCAAGGTGCTGAAAGGAACCACTATAACAATGTCTGGGACTCTTCCTATGTACATCTCCCTGCAGATCTTAATGCTTTAAATTTAATCTCCACCAATGGCTTTAGTGGTCTGTACATTAAACTCACTAACCTGAGTGAAACATATACATTTTCATTATCCTCAGCTTCTTCTGTTCACAGATATGCCCCACCAAGGCAGGTGGAGTCAATGTGAGCACCCCGAGCGTGAACTTCTCTCAGGGACTACCACTGTACATGGTTTGTTGTCTAGTGTCTGAGCACTGGTGCTGACTTTATTTTTGTCTAGTTAGTTATTACCTATAGAAAAAAAGCAAGTCCAATTTTATTGAATTCATCATGATCAGAAATGTAGACCAATTTTATATAGTTTTGTTAACCAAGGTAATACAAATTTATAAATGTTTTTTAAAAAATATCTTAAATTTACTTTTAATTTCATGACTACTATTATAGGTTGATTCATCTAAATGCTATTATTATTGTTTTTGTGGTGCAGATTGAATGCTGGTACTCCCAGATGCTGAGACTATACTTTATCACTGAACTGCATCCCCACTTTGGTTATTATTCATTACAGATTTGAAATATATTTTGAAGTAGTGTATTCTACTGTATTATTTAGCATTTTTTAGGGTAACAGCAATATGCAAGTTTTTAAGTAGGCTTAGAGGATCAGAGCTTGGATTGTCCACAATGGCACCTGTTCACTGAAGAGCCAGAAGATTTGCTTCCTGTTCAATTCATGTTGCTAGATGCAACAAAGCAAGGGGGATCAAGAGAACAGTGCCAGGGTGAAGCTCAAAGCTAGGAGCTCCCTGTAGAGGCACCGGTAAGAGTCCTTGATAAAAGGCTAAAGAAGCTGCCTTCTGATATTCACAGGTGACACCACCAGTGAAAGAAGCACCCCCTCAAGCAGAGTGAGACACTCCAAACACTGGCAAACTGCCCCTTTTTTTCTGTTTTCTTCCACTGAGGCTGTAAGTCTATTGGACTTGCACTTGGGGGTTCTTCCCTCTTCAGTAAATAGGCCTACATCCTGTCAGGAGCGACTGAAAACACTCCTGCAGTCACACCCAGAAATATGCTTCACTAACCTCTGAGGCATTTGTTAACCCAGCCAGGTTTACAATCAAGATTAACTGTCATTGTTATTGAAAAAAATTTCCCCAAAATGTTTAGTTTGTCTAAACTTTAGAAATTGTAATGACAACACTATATAAGGATACTGCTCTTATGGTATACAGATAAAGACAAATCATGAACTAAGTAGTTATTGATACTTAATAAATTTATTTTTGGTGAAGAATAACATGAGAAGAGAAATATGCAGAGTTGGACTTCCCAATTCTGCTAGGTAGTTCTTCTTTACGACACTCACACGTGCAGTGCTAGTTTTCTACTACGTCAGCTTGAAAAAGCTTCAAACTCCATCGCATTACTCGGTTTTCCTTCCTAGGGGCTTTTCTCATATTTGCCACAAACATGTTGAAGTCTCTCCCAGCACATTACACCCAAACCATTTCAGTTGGAAAACTTTTTACAAAAAAATAATATTACAACTTTGAGAAATTTTAAAATGGTTTCAAATAAGTTAAGAATAAAATGTGAATGGGCCAATAGATATTTTAATATGATGTCACTTTTGACTTCTTAGTCATAAATTACTGTCAAAGTTACTGCATTTATCCACTTTGTATAGCAAACTGCTAATAAACTTTTTTTTTGTACAGGGAATTGAACTCAGGGCCTTGCGCTTATCAGGCAGACACTTATGCCACTGAGCTATGTCCCCAGCCCAGCAATATCAATCTTAGCATTTTTCTGCATTTCTTATTTCAAATATTCTCCAAAGATGTCACTGTTTTCTCCCCTTTCTTTTGAACTCTATGTGTTTTAATTACTTTCACTTTGCTAGGACACAATGCTGATACTCACAAGAAGAGAGATTTATTTTGGCTCCCAGTTTATTCTATAGATGGCCCCAAGTCAGAAACAACATGACTGTAGGAAATCCACCCAGGAGTACAGTGCCTCCATGCCTTAGCAGCCTTCCCAAAGCAACAAACCCCACCCATGACACATGTATTCTTTGAGGGACATTCTAGCCACAACAACGTGCAAAACAGCTGCAGACTTTCTAGTTTATTGGTTCTCCAAACCTTTGTGTAGTAGCTAACAATTCTGTATCCCTCACTTTAGAAATGTATTCCCAGCAAGGATAGGGCCTAGCAGCTTTGATGAAGAACCTGTTTTCTCATCCTCATGCACTGTAACACTGTATTATTCTGACTTTAAGCCAACTACAAAGCCTCCCTTAATATATTTAAAAATTATATCTCTATGACTTAATTTCTTATGGTAACCCTCACATTTAATTTTGAAAATGTATATATGTAAATATATTTCATGTTTCTACCTAAATTACATATTAAAATATAATTAACAATAGGTAAAGATAAAATATGGGAAAAGTGTAATGCAAAACTCTCAGAAGGAAGAAAAGCTTGAAACATTTGTCAGAATATTTAAAATGGAAATTAAAGTGAACACTCTCACAACTGTTTCAATAATTTTAATTCTTCAGCTAAAACATGAAGCTATAGGCAATACCTACATTTTATTACTTGTGCCTAAGGTTTGAAAAGCGGAGCTCTTCCCAACTTACATGGTGAAACTGAGTACAGTGGAAGCTCAGTTATAGATACAGTATGAGAAAATAAAACTACAAAGATATCAAAATTATAAAATAAATAATACTTTTTAACTCTAGAAGTATAATGAAAATATTTTGCAACAATTCCATGTGAGTTGATATTAAACATAAGATTTTTTTAAAGCTCAGAAGGGAAAGATGTATATTTCTTTCATATAAAAAAGCAGAGCCACAGAAATGCAGATGTGTCCAGTAATAGAATTTGGAGAAGATATGAAAAAATCATGTCTTGCTGCACGATGGCCATGTCTTGGTCATGACAGCCAGATTCAACTGCTTGACTTCAAAGGGGAAGGAAAGAGGGAGGCAGGGGCAGAGGGGGAAACACACAAACACACACACAGAAAAGAGAGAGACAGAGATGGAAGGATATGTTAAGGAGTCAATAACTGAACAACATGTGCTTGAGTTACTTTTCTTATTGCTAGACAAAATACCCAGAGCTTATGAAGGAAGGCTTATCTAGTTCACTTTGTTGAGCTTTAAGTCCTGACTCTAAGGCAGAGTGGCATATTGCAGACAGGCATCACAGAGGTTAAATAGTTCATAGCAGGGAGAAGGTAGCATCACAGAGGATAAACAGTTCATGGCAGGCAGAAGGTAGCACAGCACTCAAGGGACAAGGCACAATAGCATCTTCTTTGGCCCCTTTGTATTCTATCTAGGCTACCTGGTTTAGGGTGGGTGCCAAAGGAATCAAAGAACTAGTTTAGTAATCACATGTACTCAATTCCTACATCACACACTGCAGTTCCAGCCACCAGTTAAAAAGCAGCATGTATAAATGCATGAGTCTTTGACGGGATATCTTACACAAGCCCTCACATTCTGACCCTGACCTCCCAAAGACTCAGGCCCATCCCTTTATGCAGAAGTCATTTAGTCCACCTCGAAGAGTTACCAAAGTTCTTACAGTTTCAGCATTGCTGAAAAGTCCAGGTCTCAAGTCTCCTCTGAAATTTAAGGCAGACTTAGTTGTGCACAAATGAAAAGAAAGTTAAACTCTCCCAACATTCAATGGCACAAGATGGACATTTTCATTCCTAAAGGTACAAATAATGGCATAGAAAGGAATGGGGGAAAAGCAAGTCCTATAGTTCTGCCTACTGCCTGTAGTTCTATATCCAGCATGCTAGGCAGTCTCCGGTAAAATGTGAGCACCAAAGGGCTGGTGTGGCTCTGCTTCTCTGGTGTTCCCAGTGGTGGTAGTGACCATAGTTTCTCTTTCGGGCTGCCTCTGCTCCTTCCTCGTAGTTTTTCTCAAACAATCCGTGTTCCTGTTTCTCCAAGTTTCTGGGGTCTCTACCGCACCTCATCTTCACACTTATGGCTTTACACCCTGTCCTCTTGAGGGCACACTGCTTGGCCTCTCGGGTCTTCTTCTGAAATCTGGATAGAAGCATTCCTGAACCTACAATTCTTGCATTATGTATGCCAAGGTCTGCCACCAGCTGGAACAGTAGCCAGGTTTCTTTCTCTCTTGGCTGTAGGGATCCAGTGCCTCAACCACTCAAAATTCTGAACCCAACTCTGAGGAGCAAATTCTCCAGGTCACTGTCATGCTGGCCCATTGTGCTCTGGAGCTCAGCTCTTAAACTGTTTTTCCCTTTTGCCATGGTGAGGCTGCAGAAGTCGGAGTCCTTCTGTTTCCTGTGTCCTCCTCAAGCCACCTTTTCAATTCTTTTGTTCCTTCTCAGCAATCAAGATCTCCTCTCGTCTATCTTTGCAGCCTGCACTGCTATCAGAACTTCTTTTTGTCAAACTCATAATGTTTTGAATCATTTTTCTGGGATCTTTGCTCTTGATTCAAAATACATATCTGGCTAAAAGTCCCCAATTGTAGCCATGCCACCACTTCAATGTTACATGTCTTGAAATTCTTTTGCAACATTAATTACTCTGTTGCTCTTAATCTCAGTTACAGGCAAAGTGTCTGCACCGAGAAAACTGCAGACAAACTTTCTGCCATGGTATAACACACATCATCTGGAGTCCAACAGCCAATGCGGTCCTTCTTCCTAGTGGAAAGGAAGAATAGGCTCCTGAGCCTGGTCTTCACCAGCATCATTTCTATCAGCGTTCTGGTTTTCAGAGCTCTCACCAAAATCTCCCATCCTGTGTAGCCTAAGGCTTTGCAGGGAGGCTTTTTCAGTCAGTATCTCCAAACCTTTCCAAGCTCTTCCCGGAAGTTAGATCCAAAGGTCCCTAAACAATAGCATCAGGTTCTGTCACAGCAACCACCTTACTTCTCTGGTACCAAACACTTTCTTGGTTACTTTTCTCATTGCTGAGACAAAATATCTGACACCATGTTAAAGAAGGAAAGAGTAATTTAACTCACAGTTTGTAGAGGTTTGAATTCATAATCAGCTTGTTCTAAAGCAGGGTGACATGACAGACAGGCATTGCAGAAAATAATGAGTTCCCAAGCAAGCAAGGGACACACTATAACAGCAGCTTCTTTCTGCCCATAATACTCTATCTGTGACACCTGGTTTTGACAGGTATCAAAGCAATCAGTGGACTAATTGAGTAATCCCACATCCTTAATTCCAGAATCAAGCATTCTAGATCAAGCCACCTCTGAAAAAGCCCCATCCATGAAAGCATGAGGCTTTTGGAGGATATCTAGACACAAATTGTGACAGTTCCTTTATGCCTTTTAAGAAGATGTTTTAGAAGTCACACACATTTGTTTTATTCTTACTTATTTATTTATTTAGTGCTGAGCATCAAAACCAGGGATTCATGCATGGTGGGCAGCAGTGCAACACCCAGTGTCATCCTTAACCCAACACATACTTCTTCTTATATTGTCTAACATTTAGTTATATGTCAAAATTTTGTAGTGTGTTATAAAAAACTCTATGTCCATCTGAAGTTCAGAATTACATACTATTTATCCATCTTAATGACAAGAGTTAATTGGATTTAATGTACAACTGTAATCCCAGCATTTTAGGAGGGTAAGACAGAAAGATTGTGAATGCAAACACATTGTGGGCAACTCTCTGACTTAGCAAGAACTTTTCTCAAAATAAAAATAAAATCTAACATGCAATGGGGCTGTAAATCTGTGCAAAGGGCTTGAGTTAAACACCCAGTACTGTATACACACACACACACACACACACACACACACACACAGAAGCCAAAGGTGAGATATCTTAGTGGTATAGCATTTGCATGCACAAGTTCCTGGTTTCTATACCCTGCACAAAAACAAAAAACAAATGAGACCCACCCCAAACACCCAACAAACTGATAATAATAATAATAATAACAAAATAATGATATAATAGAAATTAATCTACAGGTGTTTTAACATAAGAAAATCTGTCACTGTGATTTACATTAAAGGACACAGTCCTGCAGAACGAAATGCAGAACAGAAGTTAGAACTTGCAAAGTTCTACTTTTATTCTTAAAAATGGACTAGAATGCAACTTATTTATTAGATAAAAAATATTTTAAAATTATAAGTGAAACATTACTAGTAGAAAAATTTTGCATAACTTATATAATGAATACATACATGCCAGTACACACACAAGAGGATGGAGTCATTTATCAGCATGGCTCATGAAACTAATGTAAACACATTTGATTATGACTACAAGGAGTCACAAATTTAAAACACCTCATCATTAATTAATTATTTTAGTATGAAAATGATCAGGTACCACACATCCAGTAGGAGTTATATTTTAGGGGTTAAAACCATAAAGATAATTATGTCTATCTTTTTTTTTTTTTTCCGGGACCGGGGATCGAACTCAGGGCCCTAGTGCTCAGCGGCAAGCACTTAGCCCACTGAGCTGTACCTCCAGCCCTAATTATGTCTATCTTTAAAGAGCTATGCATAATTGTATTTGGAAGCTGGGATTAAAGAAGAAAATAATCACAAGACAAAACAATGCATACTGAAATTATAGAGAGCAAAAATTCTAAGGGCCCAAAATATCTAATTATTTTAATCCAGACATCTACATATGTCAATTAAGAAATTACTCTTGTTCCTAAAATTCATCTGGAACCAGAAAAGTCTCAGAGCAACAAAAGCAATCCTGGACAACAAAAACAAGTCAGGTGGAATCACAATCCCTGACCCAAAACTATTCTACAAAGCTACTGTAATAAAATCAACATGGTATTAGCTAATAAAACCAGCCAGAGGATCAGTGGAACAGACTGGAAGAAATATCCACAACCACAAACACACTCAGCCACCTAATCTTTGACAAAAGGGCCAAACAAGCTTACTGGAAGAATTCTTGTGCTACTTTGTAGATGGCTGTTGTTTGTTAGTATGTATTTGTTCTTTTCCTTTTAAAATAAAAATTAAAAAAAGAAATTACTCTTGGAGATATTGACTTGTTAGCTGAATTATGGTGAATTGCTAAGAGTTAACCAATGAAAAAAGGAAGTTCTGCATTTTAATCAGTAAAAATTTTTCTTCAAAGGTGATATAAGAGAAGGAAATTTCCAAACTGCTAAATATCTGGGACCAGATTCTCTAAAATTGGAGAATGAATTTTAGAAACAATGGAGATTAAGAGCAGAATGTATTATTGAGAGAAAGAAAGATCCCATCTGAGAGAGGGATAAAAGGGCAACAAATCGGGTTACCAAGAAGCCTACCTTTTCCAGGGACTTTTCTAGGGAGCAAATCCATGACACAAGATGGTTCAAGTTGGGAAACACTGGATATCACAAGGTGGGCATGAGTTGGGACAAAACTACAGTCAACCAGTAAGATTATAGGCATAAGTGTCCAGGTAAAACTGATTACATCAAGATCAAATGGGGAAGCAAGTCACATAGCAAATGGGCACCAGTACAGAACAGAGACATGTTAGAGTATCACTCCCTGGTGTTTATCCTTAGGGAGGTACGTGCATACATTTGTCTTATCTTTTGTCTTGAGGTCTGGCACACAGATGGTGCTGTCTCTTTCTTCCACAGTTTCAAGTTAACTCCTCTTCTACACTGGCTCCTTTGAGGGCCTAACCTTATCTGACTTCCTATAATATTCTACCTAACTCAGCTGACTACAGCAAAAGGCACAGAGGAAACTGTGCACACTGCTTTCAGCGAATGCTAAGGAAATAGTGAAGATTGAGAGACAGGATGAGCGAAGGAAACTGGCCAGAGTGTTATGCAAAGACTTTCTCACGGTGGGCTATGTGTCATCTAAAAACACTTACATAATGATCGGTGTAATTTGGCAAAACGTCATGAGAGGCCAGTCTTCAAGTTTTACAAGCTGGGTTTCCAAATCTTACTCATCAGCATTCTTTCCAAGAGTTATTTATTTAGCTTTTGAATTATCTTGCAGTTCTTTGCTGATAGGATGAAGGGATGAGACAGTATGTTACTTTCCAGATAAAATAACAGGAATGCAGGTAGAGTTCATAGCCAATATTGCATTTAGAAGGTCAGTAGACAGAAAATATTACTTAAGGGAGCTTTACCAAAGATGCTAATCTGACATATTTAAATAGGCAGTGGGAAGGGGGAAGAGGGACCTGATTCACATACAGCAATGGCTGATTTGAGAAGGGTACTGACTGTTCCCCAACCTTTGGCAAACCTACACATCCTGTAGTATCAAACTCCCGTCGCTGTAAACCTAAGTGCTTTAACTCCAACTCAAGTAGCGTCATTCCTCTGCTTCCGTTTTATATTCTAGCTTTGTTACAGGCGTCCTACCGGGAGTGCTAAATTGTTGGGAGTTTCCTTCATGCCTGCCTTTCAGTATTAACCTTTAGGCTATCAAATTGCCTAAATTAAGTACCAGAAAATACCCTTAGGTTATCAAATTGCCTGAATTATGCACCATGAAATATAAATAAACAATCAGACTTCAAACATGATTGCACCCGTTGTGAGGCATGTGGAGGGAGTCAGCACTGGCATGCTTTATAAGTTGCTGAAAACTATTGCATAGCATTCCTCACTCAGGCATCACTCAGGCTAAACGAGAAGCAAAAGCTTCTTACTCTTTAATGTGGCCTCTAAGTCCAGAATGAGAATAGAAAGTATTTTTGATACTTACCGGTGTAATGGGCAGGACTGTGACTGTAGCTGTAGCTGAACCGCACTGACGTTTTCTTTTCTCTGCACTTCTTTCTTTTCTCTTGCAGTACTGGTATTTGAACACAGAGCCATCCCACTGAGCTACATCTCCAGCACTTTGAAATATGTATTTTATTTTGAGCCAGAGTCTCATTAATTCATTAAGTTCCACAGCTGGGGTCAAACTTGTAATCCTCCTGCCTCACTTTTCCAGTGTCATACATTATAGCCGTATGTCACCATGCCATAGTCTGGCTTGCCCTTTATTATGAAAGTCCTTGTTGTGGACTGAATGGTGCCCATGTCCACCCACTCCCCACCCAAATGTGCACTGAAGCACTAACATCCAGGGTGAGACAGGGCATTTGGGAATAGAGAGCCCTTCCTGATATTCATCATGGCCCATAAAATTTATATTTTAATCCCATGAAAAGTTACTGGCATTCTAACGAGTTAATTCCAATCTACCACTGCCAGTGCAACCCACGGGGAGAATAAAGGCACTAAGGCACATCTGTAGTTATAAGGAGCCAAGGAGTCCTAAGTCTAGCCATGATGAGGGCTATCTGGAATAAAGGCCTCGACTCAGGGCCAAACCTGGGTTTTATTAACCCATGAAGAAGGGAGTGGCTTGAGGATGAGTGACTGGGAGAATCTCAGGATATAGGTGAGTGCAGTGAGCTGGGCTAGGTAGGAGACAAGAAATCACCTCTGAAATATGCAGAGAGAAAGATGTGGAGAAAAAGTAATCTACATAGCACAACTGAATTAGTACCTAATACTTTGGGGTCAGTGCTTCAGCTCTGATGTGTAATCTTTGAAGCCTCAGGAAGTCATAGCCTCCATTCTGAGTCGATCTCAGCTGAGAGCATGGCACATTGGCTCTTCTGCCTCATCCTGGCTCACATGTGGAAACAAAGGGGGCTTCTGAGAAACATGCCTGCCATCTTCAAAGACTACCATCAGCATCTCGCTAGACTGATATACATCACTTAAAGCCAACTGAAGTGATAAGGGGAAGTCCTGGCCAACTCTGTACATATCAAGCCATGGAAATAGGGCCAGGTTCTGACAAGATGGAGACAATTGCTCCTCCTTCAAGGAGAGTCACCCAGGTGATCCCGTACATTTGGGGAGGTCACTAAGGACACATGAGGGGATAAGGAAGAGAAGAGTCACAGGAATCACCCTCACTGCACTTTGCCACAGGGTTTTGTAATGCAAGTGCAAGCAGACGAATGTATAACTCTTTTGTGAATGCTTCTACAAAGACACAGAATGTACCCTACCTAAAAATAACTGCTTGAGTTTATTTAGTCATTACAGTCACTGGTTTCCAAGATATCCTTGAATAATCTCACAGGATAATATTCACACTGACCTGAAATCCTCAAGCCTTCAAGAGTAGGCTGAACCTAGTCTCCCTTCTATTAAAAAGAAGATGTCATAAGTAGGAAGACGATGTTTCCCTTGGGTTTGTCATATTTAGCAAACCAAAATTCACAATGTCTAGTTAAATTTAAATTTCAGGTGGCATTTTTGAAGTAATATGGCCCTCATAATATTTAGAAGATTTTTATACTAAAAAAATTATTAGAAAATTAAATTTAACCAGGCATCTTGTAGTTTATCTGGCCAAGCTATACCACACTGGGATCACCAGAAAGTGGAAGCAATCATGGAATGCTAATTTCAAAATTGTTATAAGACTGTAGCTTTCATCTTGGCCTGGGTGTATTTTCTTATTTATTTCCTCTGAGGCAATCTGCCTCCCTCTGGAGAGGATATTTTAATGAGGAATAGAATTCCTTCAGTCTGTCATTGATTAACAGACACCTAAAATTTGAGATGTGGCCACAGTCTCATGAGTGAGCTGGAAAATTGATAGCCTCTCCTGGAGGCTTCAGAAGACTGTTACTTAGGCTAATATCTTGATTACAGTCTTCTTGAGCCAGGGAAGCCCTGGAACTCTGCTCAGATGCCTCATGCACAGAAACCATGAAATAATGCCTATTTATTGTTCTATACCCTTATGTTTAAGGTTATGTTTTATGTAGCAGTAGATAAGAAGTCCAATCCCTGAGCACTCCCCCATGCTAGTCAGCTGTCTTTCAACCTGGAAACCATGGGAGGCTCTGGGGTGGCCACATGTGTATATTACCATAATACTTGAATATGCTAAGTCTCTGCTGGAATGTCATTCTATGGTCCAGTCCCACTCCTTTTACAGGTTTCTAAACTTTAGTGTAGTTTAGTACAGTTGCTGATAATCGCCTTACATATGAACCTCTCTCTGTTTTTGTGGCCAACCCTATAGTGTCTTTCAGGTACTTTAAATGATCTTA
This sequence comes from Dinomys branickii, assembly GCA_004027595.1. Classification (NCBI taxonomy): domain Eukaryota; kingdom Metazoa; phylum Chordata; class Mammalia; order Rodentia; family Dinomyidae; genus Dinomys; species Dinomys branickii. The sequence continues at coordinate 9,916 of PVLD010021150.1, read as the reverse complement.
TTGCATTTAATATACACTTCAATTTCACCGTTTTTCTTAGTTTTTTCACAATTTCCAAACGTTTGGTCAAGCACTCTGCCTGGCATGCAGTAGGTACCTCCAAAGACTTGGAAAGTGGGAAGAGTTGGAGTTAAGACTAAATAGATTCACTTTGATTTTTCATGAGTGGCAAAAACTGGCCAAAAACCATTAACTGGAAAGCATTCTGGGATTATAGATTCCAGAACACCAGATGGAGAAGACTATAGGAAAGAGGATAAATGACACTTCACCGTTTGCAGGAGAGCTGGACTCGGAGTCTCAAGAACAACTGCATTGTAATGGGGATTTGGCTTCCCGCAAATTATTTAAATTGTCTCCCTGGTTTCTCTGTCCCTAAAATTGAGCATAAAAGGAGAATGCATATTAAATGCTTAGAGCAGTACAGAATTGGCTCAATAATTACTCCAATTTAAGGAGCATTCCTATAATAATGATAGTTTTCTTACAAAAATGTTGTAAGGATGAACTATTAGGGAGTAAACCAGTGCAAATAAGCTGCATTACTAAGTAATTGCTTTTCGTGGAGAATATGCTAAGAATCTCACATGAATTAACTCAGTTGTTTTTTACACTTTGCGAAGGGAGAGACATTATAGGTGGTTTGACAGACAGATAATAAAATGAAGACACTCATCAAATTATGGTAGGATTATGTCTCAGTAAACCCATTGCATATTGAAGATTTCCCAAATAAAAATGTATTTAGTATACAATGTCTATGGAACATCACAGTTTAGCCTATGGATACATGTTTCAGACCTTGCCATTAGCATTGTGAGAAAACACCTGAATACATAATGCTATTCCCAAATAATAACAAAACTCAAATTTGGAGTACAGTTTCTGTTAAATGTGTTCCATTTTTCACTATAAAAAAGCCCCAAAACTGTAAATCTTAAATTGATCCATAATTAAGTCAGGATCATTTGTAATTTGTTCAAAGTCACAGCAGAAAGTGTTGGAGCTAAAACTTGTCTCCATGTGATGACTAGTCAGTCTGTACTGTGAACTCCTGGTTGCCCTTTTCCTCCAGAATTTCTGGGTTCCAATGCAGAGAGCTAGGCCAGGAATTGCTCATGAGATGTTGCTCTGGATGCAAAGTTGAGGTCCATATTCTTTAGAACTATTATCATATCCCCTTAACTCACTGTGCATAGTTAAGTTCCCATTCATCACTCATTAATTTCCATATATTATATTTAAATATATAGTATATATATTATGTTTCCTACAACATCTATTATATTTATACATAACATTAGCTGGAATATACTGTGGTATACTGCTAATTTTTGAACTCTGAATTTCTGCCTTTTATACTCTAAGGTGGAAGCCAATGCACTTTTAATTTTTTTATTTTAAAGAGAAAAGAATAAGAACAAAATGAGAAAAACATAGACAAAAACAAAAAAACACAAAAACTATCAACATTATACAGAACTTCAAAACAAGATGATAAAAAATCAATAATGGTTGTTGTATTAATTATTGTTTTCTTGAAAATACTTGCTCACATTACCAGATATAGGTAGGCAAGATTGATCAAACAGTTAAACATGAACTGCTCCTTTCAATAAAACAATAGAATTTAGTAGTACAATTATCTTAGCTATCTTGTTTTTATATACAATGCATTTTAATGACATAGTTTATCTTTTGGATAAATGTTTGAAAATGAAATACAAGTCAGTCATATCTATTAAATATTATTGTTCACAAAATGGCATATCATCAGTATGACAGTAACTGAATTGTCTGTTCTCTGAAAGGAAGGCCGGACGTATTTCATGGTAAGAATGAACCAAATAAGGTGTAGTGCCTGACTCTGCAAATTGGTAGACTGAGGACCAATTTAATAGCAGGGATGCTAGAATCAGTCACTGCTGTCCAACACCTACACTCTGGAGGATTTCTTGACAGCTAACAAGGAGTTAGTTTGGACATCTGGAGTCCATTTGTCTGCACGTGAAGGTTTTGAGGTCCCTGTGCTCTCCAGACAAATTGACAAACTGACACAACTGTGTCAGGAACAAAGAGGGTGAAGACCCTTGTTAATATATTGAGCACTTATTACATGTGAAACAGCGGGCTAAGCAGTGAGGGTACAGAAATGATGTGCTCCAGATACCCGATAGGTTACACATAGATGCATGTAATTACCATTTCACAATTGTGAAATATACAATGGTGCCAGGGAGCAGACAAGATGTAGCACCTCATGGGATATTACAGAGTAGATGACACTCGAGTATATTTTTATGGGGGTTCTGCCAGTTTTACAAGATTTAAGCAAGCATTCCCACCAAAGTGCACAATTTGTGGAAAGGTATTAACATAGGAAAGAGAGCGGCACATCTGGGAATGTGCAGCGACTGCCGGAGCAGGAACACAAAGGGACCGTTCTGTGGGGTGGGGGCATGAGCAGGGAGCTGAGAGCCAGTTCACAAACAGCACTGTCTCCGAACGTGAAACTAGATGTTATACCACAGGTAAAGAGAAGTCAATTAAAAATTCTTTGTAGGGTACAGATCAACTCAAACAGAATTTTAAAAATCTTCATAAACACAGATATAGAATATCTCTTTTAGAAATTTCCGCTGAGGCTAAGTAGGACTAGAAGGGAGAGGAAAGGAAGGTGTTACTGTAATCCAGTGGGAGATGATAAAGCCCCAGCTAAGACGGTGTCATGGAATCTACAATTTTGTGACAAAGCACAGAAGTGTTTGAGTAATAGTGAAGGGGGAGCAACTTTAATAATCAGGTAGTGGATGAGTATAAGGAACAGAAAGTAATATTTACCCCAGATTTCTAGTTTAAATGACATTGGAATGGAAGTGTAGCATTCCATGTGCTTAGAAATAAAACAGGAATTGCATTCATCATCTATGAACATAATCTGAGTGCACTAGTTTAACAAAATAGGGTGGCTTTCTCACAGAAAAGGGGTTCAAAACACCCCAAGACTAATACAGCAGATTGAGATGGGTAGAACTAGTTAAGACAGGTACAAAGGAAGCAAGATTGATCATAATTTTAAAATTATACTTTTTATGAAACTGCAGCTTCGGGACACACTCAGTATTACCCATGGTTATAAAATAACTCACATTCAGGAAACTCAGTCTAAAACATTCTGAGTCTGAAGGAGACAATAAGCCTGTAAATTAGGCCCTTGCTTTCCATCTGTAAATTGAACTTGCATTATTCCTGTGATTCTATAGCTTCACAAAGTCCACAGATGTCCAACCTAAAGATAAAAGCACTAACTGGGCATTGTTCTTCAAAACTGCAGGCACGTAAAAATGGTTTGCGCATTGAGGTAGCCTAGTGTTAATATGATGGACACCAAGAGACACACTTAAATCATCTGTCTTGATAAAACCTCAAGACCACGTAAACATGCCTATGAGCCTCTCGAGAGGGCCAACACTCTATATTCCCTGAATGGGCACTTCTCTAACTCTGCCTAATAACACTTGTCTATGATTCTTATTGATATGCACTCACATGCTTCAACGTGTAGAGTCAACAACCTGCTCCGTGGGGAGAGGCAAGTTGAAGTCTTCATCTCCCTCTTGCTCGTTCACTTTAGCCCCTTTTCAGTGACAGATCCAAGGATCCACCAGCAACATACGTCTTTTCTGGGTGTTGCATCAGTTTAAGAGGATACTTTATAGTTCACAATTGGAACCAGAATTCCGGTACATCTGCATTCTGGGACAAGACCAGGAATGGGAAGTTTTATACAATGGACATGCACTGGCCTCCACTCAAAGAGCCTGTGTGAAAATCCCGGCCACGCTTTTAGTTATGTACCTCACTTATCAGACTCTAATCACATGGTCTCAACAAAATATAGGCTACATGCAAAGTGGAGCCTTTATTTTTGGTAATAATATGCCTAGGATCCTGTTTTTAAGGAAGACAGAGAGGTAACTATTAATCTCAGTGGAAAAGGGAATTTAAATTTGGGACAAAAATGATGTTATCTAGCTCCATAAACATTGTAAAGCCTACACAAATGGCATATGTACAAAAGGGTCTCAGAAACTACTAAATTGGCTTGAAACATTTGTAGGGTATGAATTTCTGCTTCCACATTCTGGCACCTTCACTGTTTTGTAAATTCTACCACATATATCAACTATGATATCATAGTTTTGGAAGTCTAGGGAATTTTATATTTGTTTATTTGTGTCCCAAGAGTAGAATTTGATTCAGAGTTTTTGTGTTTGGTGACATAGAGCTGAAACTTCACAGATGGGGGAGTGGGAACAGGGATACTTTATACTGTTTGTATTTCAAATATATTTCTTTCTACCATGACCACACACAGAGAGAACTGAAATTGTACTTGTTTATTGCTATACTGTACTAAATCTCTTTTTTTCTTTACTATAAATACTATTCTTGGTTTTTGTTGTTATCTTCTTTCTCCTGACACTTTATTTCTCCCACTTATAGCATAAATGCATAATTTTCATAGAGAGGGAACCATTATAGAGTTTTGGGTACAAAATATTATTGTTGTATTTTTATGATAGATGTCCTGGTTCACTGTTGGCCAAAATTTACAGGCATAGTTCTATATGATGCTTTGATTGCTTGGCCATGCTATGCATGCATCTATATGGCTCACCTGTTACTACATCTTGCTGTAGAATATGGCCCCAGACTCACTAAGAATGAAGAGGTCAGCCTGACACTCTCTAAGCCTGTGGACAATACTATGAGTTAACACAGTAGCCACAGTAAGCTCAGTTTCCACCAAGGTGCAAGTGTGGAGAGTCGGTGATCATGTTGGATAGTCTGAAACTCTGTGGTTCTCTGTCATCCTGGTGGGTGACAGGATTGCACATCTAATCCCCGAGAGAAGATGAATCTGTGTAACCACTGGGCCCTCGTCTTGGTTACTTTTCATTCATTACCAAGACAAAATACCCAACACCCAAAACTGAGGAAGGAAATGTTTATTAAGCTCACAGTTTGTGGAGGTTTCAGTCTATAATTAGCTGGTTCCAAGGCAGGGTGGCACATGGCACAAGGGTAACACTTCAAGGTGGCACAAGACAGCAAGTGCAAAAGGGGAGGAGAACAAGCTTCTTTTCCTCCCTTATACTGTAAGCAGGCTGCCCCCACCCAGGGGGTGTGTAGCACTCACATACTCTCCACACCCTCCTCTTGAACAGGTTCAAAATGAATACAAAATAAGGACCCTGGCTACCTGCAGAGTCATTTAGTTAACCTTCTAGACTTCTCAAACTGACACAATAAACAACATCATAGAACTGTAAGGCCATGTCTTTTTCATCCAAGGATATAGAATTGCTAAGTCACTTAGCCAAGCCTCTATCCTTCCCAAATCGATGCACTGTATCAACCACAACATCTCTGGAGTTTGAGTACATGTAACATAGCATTCATCTGGCAGTGCCAGATTCTGCATACAACTCTCCTTTAGTTACCAGGTTCTGGGGTTCACTTGACTCTAGGGATTCTATCCAGGTTCCTGGTGTCCTGCACAAGGAGTTAGACAGAAACACAAAATAGGTAGTAAGTTTTTATATTAACTAAATGGGGGAGGGAAGAAGTACATTCTGCAGAGTGAGAGTGGAACATTGAAAGAGCAAGTACATAGACCTTTTCTGTGTGCGTGTCCTGTTGCAGCCACTTGCCCAGCCATTTGGCTGTGCTCTGATCTCCTGACTGATCTTCCCCAAGAGACATAGCCGCATAATTCTTTATAGGATGCTGAGGGTGTCGAGATCTCTGTCTTTATATCGCTACTCCTGGCTGAAAGGAGTAGGTCCTATCTGCTGGAGAGTATGCACGTTCTGAATAACTTGGGATAGTGTGGCTCATTGGTGGGGCTGAAAAAAAAGACATACCTATCAAAAGACAATGAAAAAGGGGTTTATGTTTCTATGTGAAGAACTGTTTAGCTGCCAGTTCAGTGGGAGAACTCTTGAATTTTTCAGGAGAGTCATAGGCTGTAATCTGGATTACTTTCTCAAGCTTTAGTAAACTTTACTATTGGGTTGAGAATGCATGCCTGAAATATGAGAAAGACCAATTCAGAATAATTATTGGTTTGTCTTAAAACATGGACAATGATAGACCCCACAATTAGAGACCTTACTTTTCCATGGTGTTATTTTTAAGTTTTCTAAGCTGTATTTTCATGATTCCTATGGAGGAGAAAATGGGACAAAGATGGATATTAGATAAAATACTCAAATCCTGAGAGCAATAGCCCCAGAAAGATAACCCATATTATAAACCTAATTCAGAGAAAGAATCCCAATTCTATCTAGGATTTTTATCATTTAGGATTTTATCTCATCAAATACTTTTTCTGCTTCTATTGATATGATCATGTGTCTTAGTCCTTACTTCTGTTTATGTGGTATATTGCATTTATTGATTTGTGTATGTTGAACCATTTCTGCATCTGTAACCTGAAATGAATTTTATTTGGTCATGATGTATACAACTTTTTGATTATTTGCTGCATTATATTTGCCAATATCTCATTGAGGACCTTTTCATCTATGTTCATTAAAGAGATTAGCTTTTAGTTCTCTCTTTTGGTTGTGTTTTATTCTGTGTTTGATATCAGAGTAATGCTTGCTTTCAGGAATGATTGGAAAACTGGTTTATTTTTATTTGATTAAAGAGTTTTAGGGGTATTAGCATTAGATCTTCTCTATTTTTCAACATGATGAAAGCCATTTATAACAAACCATCAGCCAACATCATACCATCTGGAGAAATACTGAGAACTTTGACTATAGAATCAGGAAAAAGACAAGGATGTCTACTATCACCACTCCTGTTCAATATAGTTCTGGCAACATTAGCCAGAGCAATTAGGCAAGAGAAAGAAGTAAAAAGGATATGAATAGGAATGGAAGAAGGTAAACTGTCATTATCTGTGGATGATATGACACTATACATAGAAGATCCCAAAAACTCCACCAAAAGAATCCTAGAATTAATGAACAGATCCAGCCACACAATAGGATGAAAAGTCAAACTCCAAAATCAGTAGTATTCCTGTACACTAAAAACAACCTCACCAAGAGAAAAATTAGGCAAACAATACATAGTACAATAGCAACAAGAAAATAAAATACTTGGGAATTAACCTAACCAAGGAAGTGAAAGATCTCTACAGTGAAAACTATGCTACTCTGAAAAGCAGATTGAAGATGATACTAGAAAATGGGAAGATATCCCCTGTTTCTGGATAGGCAACACCAATATAGTGAAAATGACCATACTTCCAAAACTGTTACAGACTAAATTGAATTTCAATCAAAATACTAATAGTATTCATCAAAGCTCCAGGGTAAACAATTCTATCATTCATATGAAGTGAGAAGAGACCTAGAATAGTGAAAGCAACTCTGAGCAACAAGGGCAAGGCAGAGGGCATCACATTCTTGGGCTTTAGATTGTACCACAAAGCTACAGGGATAAAACCAGAGTGGCACTGGAAAAATAAAATAACAGACTTGTGAATCAACAGAATAAAAGATGTGGAAATAACTTTAAGCACACTTTGTTACTTTTTTTTTTGACAAAGGGGTCCAGTAACCTCTTTGGAAGAGAGATAGCCCTTTTAACAAATGATGCTAGGAAAGTGGCTTTTCACATACTGAAAATTGATCCTCATCTCATATCTCTCATCATGTATTAAACTAAAATCAAAATGGATCAAAGATCCTAATATTAAAACAGAATCATTTAATCTACTGGAAGATGGAATAGGTCAAACTCTGTAAGACATAAGTTTAAGCAAATACTTTATGAAAAATACCTGTTGTTCAGATATTGCAAAGTACCAACAGAGGGGAACACATAAAAGTAAAAAGCTTTAGCACAGCCAAGGAATACACCAACAGACTGAATGAAAACTTAAAGCATGGAAAAAATTTCCAGCTACTTATCAGAGGACTATAATATATAAAGAACTAAAAAAATCAGACTCCCAAAATTTAAGGAGCCAATAAAAATGTGCATCTGAAATGAACAAACACTTGTCAGATGAAGAATTAAAAATTACTAATACATACATAAAAAATGCTCCACATCATGGACCATTAAAGAAATACAAATAGAAACAATATTTAGATTACATCTCCTGTCAGATAAAAGGGCTATCATCAAGAAATCATTAACAAATACTGGCAAATCTGTGGGGAAAACAAAATCCTTCTTCATCTTTGGTGGAAGTATAAATTGGTACAACTATAGAAAAAGTATGGAGTCTTCAAAATGTCTAACTGTAGAGTTCCTTTTGACCCAACTAATTGCTTCTAGGTGTCTTCCTGAAAGAGTGGAAGTCATCTTTAGCCAGTGCTCAGTATTAAGTCCCTGTTTGTTCTTTTGGAGGGACAAAGACTTCTTCCGGGTGATTTCCAACTCTTACTGGAACATCTGGGGTATAACAAGTGGACATCTCACTGCAACAGGTCAAAGCAAGGGTCAAAGCTTAAAACATATTTTCATATCTACCATTTTTTTCTAAAAATTGAGCTATTCTTTGCATTGTTGGTTATCTGCTACTGAGAAAGGAATCTGAACTCAATTGATCCCCTCTACATCCCTCTGTTGGAGGCAGGATGGGCTGGGAAAACTGAGACACTCCACTCAGAGTATGTCCTGCAATGGTAAAAGCTGTCTGGGGAGCACCAGAAAGGGTTGGGGAATACTGGATCTCTGCAGAACTGGTTTCTGAGGTAATTTCTGCACCACATAAAGAAGATGAGACTGATTTACAGGCCTGTGGTTTTTAAGGAGAGGTTTAAAAGATCTCTCAGTGTGATTATTTTCATTAAACAGGTGGGAGAGACCCATATGCCCCTGAGAGACAGGAGTCATGTAAGGATGAAATTGTCAGAGATATAGGTTTCCTCTTCCTTGAAGTCCTCTTGAAGTTCCATAGTTCTTAGGACTTTCAAAAGTAAAGCACTATAAAAGCCTGAAATTCAGATTTCACATATAAATCTTTTGTAGAAATAATTTAACTGAAAAATAGTGTCAAAATTTAGATTGCCTTTTGGTACCTCTCTCTCACCGTTTCCTTGTTCATACTTGGCCCAAAGACTATTGCAGTAGAAGATAAATCTTTTGTTGTTGATTGTTGATTATCTGGGTCAAATTTTCCTAATTTCTAAGAATGCAGCCTAAGGGAGAGGTTGCTGGGATCTGCAAGTGTTTCCTATGATTTGTCGCAGGGCCTGTGGAGAGGGAATTTTCCTGGGGTTCTTTTCAGGGCCTCCCATACAGAAGATACAGGCCTGCTGGGTCCCTAGAAAGTTCCCCTGAGACTCAGATTGCACTACAGGTATCTCTGGCAAAGTGAGTGGCACTAGGGCATCTTCTTTTCCTTTTCCTTTTCCTTTTCTTTTTCTTTTTCTTTTCTTTTCTCTTTTTCCTTTCTTCCCTCTCCTCTCCTCTCTTTTTTCCTTAGACCTCCCCATAGCCTGTGGCCCAGTATGAAGCCTTAAAAACCAGAGCATTGTCACAGTGGCTCCATGTAGCTCCTTTGAGAAACAGCATCCCTCCTATTTATCCCCCTAGTAAATACTTTGACAATTATAGCACTTTGCTTAAAACCCTTTTTTATTTTCAGCATTTAAGAGGAAAAAAAAGAAAAAGACTTAGAAAATTCTTTTTTTTTAAATTTTATTTTAAAGACAAAAGAATGGAGACATATGAACCAGAAAAGCCATAAACAATACAGAAAATACAAAGTTATACAGAATATAGTAGGGAATTAGAACTGGATGTTGTATTACATAGTTATCTTCACATTAGTTAACACAAAAACATTAAAGGAAATACCAAATTATAGATAAGATAGTAG
>PVLD010021149.1:0-32180 GCA_004027595.1 Dinomys branickii | reverse complement strand
GTCTCGCCCCGGCAGCCTGGTCCGCCCTACCACAACTCCCCCGGCATCTCAGAGAAATACGCCCAGTTTAAACTTCCCAGCCGAGGTTCCGGCATTCACGCTCACCAAGTCTGTCTCGAGCTGGTGGTGTTTATTAAGGAGGTTCGCTCCCTTGCTGCTCACCCGGTCGCCATCTTCCCCGGATCTGGGGGTACTACTGTCTTAAGCACTAGACTCAAACAATTTTCTGAAGTAGGCACCATTAACAGTCCCTCTTCCAGATGAGGAAACGTGGCACAGAGTGAATATATACTCTGCCCGAGCTCACGCAGCTAGTCAGTGGCACAGCCAGGATGTAACCTCCACAAGTACGGTTTTAGAGCCCTCATATTGGCATTGCGTGGATTAAATGAGCAGACAGACAGAAAGCTAATAGATGAGAAGAGAGGTCAGGGGAGAGAAGGATGGATGGAGAGAGGAGGATGGGGCGAGAGTGAGTGCTGCGCGGGGTGTGGCCCTCCGTCTGTGTGATGTGGCCACAGCGGGACGTGGTCCCGGTCCTCTGCCCGGTGTGTATCTTTTGAGGGTGGACAAGCTGGCCTGGCAGGTTTCCTTAAGACTTCATTTCTGCGAAGAGGAAGGCTGGGAACAGGATCACGTGACTTGGAAGACTGTCGTGTGTTTTAGTGCCCAAATCAACAGAACTGTAGGACTGTACCTTTCTGAGACAGGAAATCAAATGTTACTGATTAAGTAAGTTCTAATGAGTATGGAAAATTAATCTCCCATCTGAGGAAGCTAAGACAGGGAGAGGAGCCAGCAACTAAACATGACTTGGGCTATGAACAGTGGATGGTCAGGCAAGGCCATCAGGAGTTTCCCGTAAGCTTTTGTGAAGGCTGAAAGCGCTTCCCATCTAGTGCTCCACAGGCATCATTTCATTTACCCCAGCTCCAACAGTTATCTCAGGGAGGGGGCATTATTGTCCCCATTTAACACTTTAGGACGTTGAGGCTCAAAGAGGCAATGAGGCTTACCGAGCAGTCTGTCTGCCTACCCAACGCATTTAGCATGAAGAGATGGTACAAGTTTCTCCTCCAGAGAGTGCAGTTCAGCATGCAGAGACTTGGATCTGTGTCTTGTGTCTGCCACAAGGTGGGAAACCAGGGCTGCACACCTCCTAGCTCCAACCCTCTGTGTTATGAACTGGAAATTGGGGTAGGAGGACCTTACAGATGGATTTTATATGATCTTGTACATGGAGGATTAAATGAGATGATTAATACAGAGCACTGAGCACAGAGGCTGGCACGTGGTCAGCATGCAAGAATTATATCAAGAAGCAGAAAATACACCTTGTGTCAAAAATCACAGTGTTTAATATTATGTCTAGATCACAAATGTTTTCTAGAATAGTGAATGTCAAAATTTCTTTTACCCAGGAAGTAGAATAGATGCAGTATAGGTCACATGTCATTATTTCCAATGAAGCCAAGATTGCTGTCGTGTATTGATTGTTTTCCTGGCAATTTCAGACTCTACGTGACTTCAGACTTGCCCTCTGTGGGCCAGAAGTGTGATGTCCATGCATTAAGGAGATGTCTGTGATCTGTACATTATTTACACCACTGAGAAATATAACAAAAATTAAAAATAAATCATGGGTAGCACATAGAATAAATCCTTGGTTTGTACTAATTGATGAGTTTGTCCATGCGATGAAAATCTGAACTATAGAATTATATTTTTAAAAGAGAAATTCTGTGTTATGGTTGATACATTGTGTCAACTTGGGGAGTCTAGAGGTTTGGCTGAGTCATTCAGCAGGAAGCCAGTGTGCTTACTTTGTGCACATCCTGAGCCTATGGAAGAGGAGGGCACGGACACTGTGTGAGAGCTACACGCCCCCTGGGTGGGGGCAGGCTGTTTACAATGTAAGGTAGGTAGAAAGAGGCTGCTTAGGGCCATTCCTCTGTTTTGCTTTGGTTGTTTTTGCTGTGCTCTGCTGCCATGAATGTCTGCCCTCTGCCGCGTGCCACTCTGCCTCTGAGCCAGCCAAATATGGACTGAAACCTCCACAAACTGTAAGCTAAATAAACCCTTCCTTCCTTCATTTTGGGTGTTGGGTATTTTGTCTCAGCAACGAGAAAAAAGTAACCAAGACATGCCTATAATAGTTATTATTTATGAACCTGGTTATGACTTAGGCAAAACAATGCACTTGGTTTATTTATAATCATTCAAAATTTATTTCTCTTAAAAGTTTCAACAGTCTTATGGGTCAGTAGTGTTATCTTTTGTGAATAGCTGGGATTAAACAGCCAAGAGGGTCCTCTAATCAATTAGCTAAAACTATATCTTCTATACTTTCATTGTATGACATGATGACTTGAGGGAGATAAGTAGTTTCCCAGCTTAATTCAAATAGCAGATTTTATCAATTAGGTGTTAATGAGTTTTAAAATTTGGTACTGTGGTTCTTTGGAATCTGGAAGCAACAAGAATAAAATAGATCAGAGGACTCCCTGGGCTTCCACCATCCTGGGATCCCCACTGTGTGAAGCTGGCCAGGGCTTCTCCCTTCCAACAACTCAGCAAAACCCCCTCCAGGAGGCCCCTTTACTAGCCTAAGGCTGGGAACAGTTTCAGACTCCTGCTGTGGACCAAGGCAATGGATAGAAGCCTTGTGCTTGAGTGGTTAATAGAGAGAGCACTTGGGAAAGATTAGCTTGTGACTAGGAAGCTTAGTGCCATTCTCAAGTCAAGGTCCACAAGTTTTCCAGAAGCAGGCAGGGACCGAACCTTTTAACATGATCTGTGATTAGGGCAGCCCTGCTGCAAACAGAAAACAGATGGACAGGGCAGTGCGTGGGGAGAGGGCAGATTCCCAGTGCAAGTCTCCCAAGGGCAACCTCCTCCATCCTGTGAAGCCAGAGCTACTCTCATAGGGGGCATCCAGAAGTAGCACTAGTGACTGTCGTCTTACACTGACCTCAGTGATATAGCAGTAGACATCCCATTTCCAGCTCCCGCCCTTATATATATCCTTCAGCACTCCCAGACTTTCCTGTCTCAAAGCCCACTGGCATGTTTCTCCTGGGAGGACATTTTTTCCCTCAGCTTGTGTTCCAGCTTTTGTCTCCTCAAAGTTCCTCCACAGCCATCTGCTTAGAAGAACATCTTTCCCTTTCCTGGTATCCTTTCTTCCTTCAAGGATTCTCTTCCCAGCATGTGGTGTGAGTTTAACTGCAAGGCTTTTTATTTTTGTTCCTCTGTTTATTGTCTCTTTCTGCCATGAGCCTGTAAGGCTCAGACAGGCATGTTTGACTCTCAGCATTGATCTCAGTACCCAGCAAAGAATAAGTTTTTCAATAAATGTTTCCCACACGAATAAAGGATGGGACAGAGCTCCCAACAAAGCCCTGTGCAACATAACTAATTGTACTTGGTTTGTGACAGTGAGAACGTTAAATCCTAGCCACGAGACCACTAGGGTTTTCCCTGGGCAATGGATTTGGAAGAAAATTTCAGTACACCCATGGAACGAACAATTATTAAAGGCCTTTGGAAAGAGGTTAATTCAATTTTTAAAACATCCTTGGAGAAGAATCCCAAGAGAAAAAGAAACATAAATAAATTGGTTTGTGGTATTTCCTGGAAATGTCTTAATGAGATCGTCCATCTGACATCTACAAACTGTGGGAATATTTTTACATTTTTACATTCAGTTTCTTCCCAGTTGCATTTCCAACAGGATTATAATGATAAGAGAATGGCAAAAATATCAGAAGAGTTAACTGTTTAATTATTCTGAGGTTACATTTATGGATTTTGCAGAGCTGTTCCTGCAGTGGTGACATCTTGGCTTTTTTCTCTTCAGTGGAAAAATGAGTATGAAATCTGGTATTTACTACCAGTTCTACTCAAGATGTGGAAGGTAGGAAGTAAAAGCTATTGGCCAGACTGAAGCTATTGTTATAATAAATGTCATTATTTAAGCTACTCTTATGCACTATATCCATAATCAAAGACTGGAAGTATCTGAAGTACAAACTGAGTTCCAGATGGAGACACCAGTGGGAATGGTTGCGACCAGCTGGGGCAGGGGCTGGACAGGGTGGGGCTGACTGCAAGTTGTTGTACAGCTCCATGTTTAGGGAGCTGCCTTCCAGCTCCAGGGCTGTGGTTAGGGCTACAGAATGAAATTGAGCACAGAATAGGTCTTTGCCCTGGAATATGGGCCGGGCATCCATGTGGGGTAGGAACTATGGTAAATTACCTTGGTCAGGAAGAAAGGAAATACGTTGCTTCATCCCTAATATTTTAATGTAGGTGAAACCCACTTAGAATGAATTTATTTATTTTGAATTTATTTATTCACTTGTGTAGTATTCACTCACTCAGAACTGAAATTATGTCCTTGTGTCTTCATGTAATAGTTCACTACAGTGTGTCAGTCATGTGTTTGGTGTTCAGTAGAGGCCATCTTCACATTTATAATAGCCTAAGGCCTTACAAATTACCATGCTACCTGTAACTGTGTGAAGTGTTCACCATCCTCAGTGGGGAAAAAGTCACAACTGTTTCACACAAGACCTTTAAAAACTTTCCCATTGTCAACAATACATATAAAGGAAAGAGAAAAATGTAATACAATATTACTTATGTAGTCATGGGAATTTAAAATATTAGCAATAGTGAGTATTAACATAAAACATGAAGAATAGTTTGAAAGGAGTTTGCCTTCTCTTCTCATCATATAACTTACAAGATGGAGCAAATTTCTTTTGCCTGTCTTGGCAGATTGCCATTTTTTTTTTCCTTTTTAAGTTGGATAATTTATAAAAAAAAAAAATTCTCCTTTGCTTGTTCTGTGTCAGTATGAATTATCTCCAAGAGTTCCTTAAGTATGGAATGGTTTGCTAGCTCACATCCTCTGCAGCATCTTCATCCTTTTGCTCATTTATGCTACTAACTTTGCCTTCACAAAGTCATTTAGTTACGTATCCATATAGCATCCAATGGCAAATGAGGTCCTTATTGCATAGGAAGCTCTGGAAATCTCATTTATAATTGTTTTGGATTTTCCTTCCAGGCTAATCACTTTTCATTTCTTTGTTGCACTTTATCTTTTTGTGGCTAATTTCTTCTTTCGATTATCCGTATTTGTAAAATGTCACATGGACTTATCCTGGGAGACAAGGAGGCAATATAACTACTCATTTTGCTGTGTGCACATGAACAGCAGAACTAATGTACAATGACAAATCATAGACTTTGGAAGAAGAGATATGACTGGTTACTGATCACAGCCTTTGGAAGAAGAGATGTGATTGGTTACTTCTGTGAACCTGCTATTTATGAAATTATCTTTGGACCACAGAGTAAGCCACTCACAATTTATGCAATATCCCTTAGTTCATATATTGTGATAACTGACATTTAAACTGTGCTATCAGAGGACTGGTGTTACTTAACAAAATAAAGGCAACTGAATTTCAATGCATATTTGAACTACATAAAGTGAAAGCTATCCTCATACAATGGGGATAACTTAAAATGCTGTGGAAATTTGCAACAGATTGTAGCAGTCTGTGAGGATACAGTTGTCTTGGAGAAAGTGGTATAAAAGGTTGAGAGATAGGCAGGAACTAGTCTTGTAAAAGAGGAGTGGAGGGAAGATTGTTCCAGGCTGAGGGAAGAGTGTGCGTTAAGCCCCAGTGACAAGGCAGTGTATGGGGTTGGGGTGGTGTCACTATTGTTTCAGGCTGACCGTGGGTGATAATCCCCTTCCCTTATCTTGGCTTCTTTCAGTCCCCCAGGCAGCTGCTTTTGGTTACCAGGCAGCCCTGGTTGTTGTGGTTGGGAACCTCAAACTTGCCATTTAGAGGTTTTCCCCTGAAGCAGGTGCTGAGGGACAATGTGCTGCCTGCTTCAGGTCTAGAGCTCCCCAGTAGGAGAGGGAAGTTTGTCTGCAAAATGAAACCAAATCAAACAAAATGAATTTAGATCCTAGTCTGTATGCATGAGAGAGGAGGCCATAATGATTTAGATGTAAGCATTCTAACCACCAAGCAGCACAAGGAAGGAAAAAGAAATCCCTTTCATAGTCCCAATGCAGAAGGTTGATTTAAACCTTTAAATGGTAAACTATTATTTCTAGTCAAGCTGAATACAGAGTACAATATTTTATTTGGCTAAAGTGTGGTTACTGAGCCAACCGACATCAACAGAGATTAAAAATACACTCAATTGTCTCCTAAAACTGCTATAGAGTAATTATGATTATTCCCACTTTACTGATGAAGAAACTGATGCTAAATCATTTAGGATCACAGGGCTTGGACTTGAACCTAGGACTTATTCCAAAGCCTGTACCTTTAGCTACTATGCCACCAGCATATTTAATTACAACAATAGCAAAAATGACAAACATTGTATCTATGTGATAACTCTTATGCTATTTATAAGAAAAATAGTACAAGATAAATGCTAGTTAAAAAACAGTGCAAGAAAATTCCATCCCCATGTTCAGACATGGAGAATTCTCAAGAACAGCAGTTTTCGGAAAAGTTTGGTGAAATTGGGTAGAATTTCAGGCATCAGCTATCAATTCAAGATTCTATTAGGAAAGCAAAACAATGAGATTATTGCAGTTATTGAGTTAGCAATGAGATTTTACCATCTGCACTCTAGCCATGAGTAAGACATTAATTTGAATTAGATAAGAAGATATAATGTCATTAGATGGAGGCCTAGTAAATTTAATAACAGAGATAAATGAAACTAACAATGATCTCACACTTTATAAATCTAAACACCGGACCAAGGTTGGACACAGGGGCTCTAGCAGATGATGAATGAGCTCAAATGCTGCTGTTTTGCTCCATTGGTGGTTGGACCTAATTTTTATGTTTTCTTCTTCTAAACATAGAGATTAAGAAAGAATTAATCCAAAGTTCGAGAGCAAGAAACAACCTTGAACCCTCTCTACTCGAATAGGAGCTGTGCTGATAGTTTAATCCCTGCGTTGTGTAACTTGCCTATGACAAATGATAAAATACCAGCAGTGAGGAAATCTGCCTGAACAATCTCTGCAGAGCAGTAGGAGGGAAAGCCTTCACTGGCTCACATTTGCGCTCTACCACCCTGTCCTCAGTTGCTGAAATTGCTTCTGGATCAGGATAGGATATGGAAGGGTTTTGGCAAGAGTGAAGTGGCTGAGACATTGTAGGATCCTCTGCTTTCCTCCACCCTTCTCTCCTGTGTATTTTCCAGCGTGGAGCAGCACCAACCATAGGCAGTGCTTCATCAAGCCAAAAGCTTAGCAAGGGACTAACAAGAGATCTTGACTGGTCTGACTCCAGCCTTTCTGTGTGTCTGTTTCTTCCCTGCTTGCTCCAGTGTTTAATTTTAGGTGTTGAGTAGGAACAACTGGGCTATAACTCTTTATTCTTCCACCTCAATTTCAGCTTCATTTTCTCTTGGAAGCCTTCCCAGGTCACCAGAACGACATCGGGTCCCTTGTCTCCTGCTTCCAAGGTGCCCTGTGCTTTCTGTCATGGACATGTTTCTTCATCATCTCTGCTAGCTCAGCGGGTCTGAGAAGGCAAGTAAACAGTCCACTGTGTCCACTGCCCACTTCCAACGCTGTGCCACACCTGGCATATTGCCTGGCCTGAGCTCAGAGTGAATAGTAACTTTCTTCATTTGCTTCTTTAAAAATGTAAAGTGCTTAGGATAAATGCGGATGTGAAAAGTACTATGAACCCTTGCAGAATGACTACAGGGTAAAACGTGAAAGGCTACAAACACAAGTTTCAGCTTCTGCTTCCTTCTCTCTGGCCACACTCTGCTGTCGAGAAGCAGCTAAGTAGTAGCCTAGTTCCTCCCCAGCCCCTGTCTTTGGTTTCAGTTGCCTGTGGCCAACTGTGGTCTAAAAAACGTCAATACTTGTCTAGGCTCAAGATGAGGGCCCTATTTGTATACCCTTTATGTGAATTTATAGTATATTGCCATAACTGTTCTATTTTTTTACTAGTTATTGTTGTTAATCTCTTACTGTGTGTGACTAGTTTATAAATTAGGCTTTACATTAGCATGTATGTATGGGGAAAACCTTGCATATATGGGGTTTAGTACTATCTCCTTCCTGCCTACCTCAGAAGGTTGTTACTATGAGTAAATAAAGGAATATTACAGAAAATATTTTGAAACCTGTTGTCTTATGCAACTTCAGAACATCAATAACTACACATATTACCCACGCTTAATAGTGCATGAGTTGTACAAAACAGCAATGTGATAAGAATATAAAATAATTTATTGCCAGCTACCTTAACTTTGTCATTGCTTATAAATTGTTATCCTTTATCTGTGTTTAATTGGGTTATTCTAGAGGTGATATCTTATTCCCCAAATTCAACTTTTCAAAAGTTAGGTTCTTGAGAGAAATGTGTGCGGATCTGCCCATAAAATTCTATTGAGTTTTTGAAATGAGTAAAAGTAATTCTGGAAAGGGATTTGTTGCAAAAATGATGCCTTCATGGGGAGGTTGGAGTGTTCTAAGTGAAGATTTTGAGGGCTAAGGGCCTGGTTCACATCTTGACTCTGTCTTTTCCTTGAGGTAAAGGAGACACTCAAATGGGACCATTGGAAAGACTGAATGAGTGAACGTGTGTACCACCACATACTTGGCTCTTTGAGTATTGGCTTAAAGTCAGGCTCAGGCAAGATTTCCCAACATGTGAAGCAAGCTTGCTGGGCTTTTGTTCCTCTCACCTGATCTCAGTTTCTTCTTTATCACATTTAAAGTGCTGGGACAGATATCATATGAGGGTCTGCAGCTGTTGTATGTCTACTAACACTTCTGAATAAGTGACCTAGCTATGTTCACTGAACAAAGAATGTTGTCACTGCTGAGTGCTTTGGCATGGGCCAAATGCTTTGAGCCTGTAAGTACCAACTTCTGGTTTGGCATTTGAGAAAAAGGCACCTGGTTAATTGGTCTGATTACCAAGAAACCAAAGAGAGGATTTCAAAGTAGTTAATAAGGTCCAATATAAACCGTGAAATTTTACTCTCAAGCAAGAGTTAAGGATGGATAAGATTAAAACCCAGTGTTAGAGGCTGGAGGTGTAGCTCAGCAGTAGAGCACTTGCATGTGTGACACCTGGCTTCACTTCTTAGCACCAAAACCAACCAACCAACCAACCAACCAACCAACCAATCACCACTAGCACCACAAAACTCCAGTGTCAGAACTCTGAGTTCCAAAGTGGTTATTTCTACAGAATTTTTGTTGCCCTTATCTGCTTGACTAAAATTTTCCTCTAAATAATTTTCCATAAAATTATTCTTTTGGTCATAATAAGTAAAAAACTAGATTTTACCTCCTGTATTTGCACACCAATGTCCAGTTTTCTGGGAACTGTCTTACTTTATGAGCACACAATTCTCTCCATAAATACATTCTATAAAGTTCCTTCCACATTCAGGAGGAGGTAAAAAGAAGCAGGGGGGAGGGTTGACAGAGCAATGTTCTTTATATTCTAGTAATCTTGGGAGGCTTCCTGGAGGGCATATGCCTAGAAAAGATGGGTGGAGATGAGTACACAGAATTTTGCTATCATAGATTTGTTTTATTGCTCTGTACCCTGTATTTGTTCAATCCAGGAAGTTATTAAACTCCTACCACTAACCGTTATAGCTTTGTGGCTTGGGAATCAGACTCCGGGATTTAAAATCCTAGCACTGCCATTGAAAATCTGTGTGATCTTGGGCAGCTTTCCTAAATTCTCTTTATCTCAATTTCTTCATCTATAAAGTAGAGATAATATAAGAATGATAATGCTGCTGCTACTGCTACTACTATTACTAATAGTAGTAATAGTAATTGCCTCATAGGGTGATTGTTGGGGTTAAACAAGTTAATTATATGTTATATCCATCTTTAAACAGTGCCTGGTCCATTATAAATTTCAGTAGATATCACCTTCTATTATTACTACCAGTTAGAGAGTACTAAAAATTGGTACTAAAAATAATACTTCTGTAAAATTTCAGCAATGAGTTTTGGGTAAGCTTCTCAGGCTTCTGGATTAAGAGGAGCCTCAAAACTAAGACCAAATTATTGATTATAATCTTCTCAGCCATGACATGTAGTTCAAACTCGGTGGGCTGATGCCTAGAATGGGTTGGAGGGGGGCAAGCACACCAAACTATGTCTAATAGTAAAGAAAATAAATGCTATTATGTATTTGCTAAATAGGCCGCTGTTTCCAAATGGAAACACTGCAGTCATTTCAGTTCGGCCCTGAGTTCAGCCAATGTTGAAGCAGCACAAATGGAACATAATATAAAAGTATACACACAATGTACTGTTCTAAATTCAAAGAGTGCATTTCTGTTACATGTCTCTTCCCTGAAATTCAGAGAGATGATGCATAGAATGAGGTGGCTATTAAGCTTAAAATGAACAACAGTAAAACAGAAGAGGAATTTCAGGGGCTGACGGAGTTGAAGGGAAACCATTAAATATAGGTAACAGGAATTGAGGGAGATTATAAGAAATCTTGTTAGCTTTCTTGCTTTATGGGAAGACTAAATTTATCATAGCTTGAAGTTTACAGATAAAAATCTTTAAAGAAATTTAAAAAAAGATATCCACAGCTGGAAAACTCACATGTTTGCTCAATAGTCCATTGTTCAGCAATGTTTCTAAGAAAATGACTTTTGTGTAATATAAATTCCTCACATGGCAGCCAAATTCTGTCTAAATGATGGTGCTGCCACTATAGGAAAAAACTTCATAACTCAAATTTCTGGGGAAAAGGTTGGTTGTATTGCTGTCTTTGTTGTTCTACTTTGCCTGGACTAAGAAAAATATTTATTTCAAGATTTCTGTTTGTAGACTTAATTTTGGGGGCTGTAGCAGGGACTTGGAGACACTGTAGAAGGAAAGTACTGTAGTTTAACCTTTGAGAGATTCAGGACTCTTTAGGCTCTCAGGGATCTTTGGCAAGCGAATGATTATGATTGTGTAGGCCTGTTGATGTAGAGTTGAGAAGCTGTGACTTAATCTTCATTCATACTATGCATACCTAGAAATAGTTCTTTTATGGGACAAGGAGTGAAAAGATGTTTAGTATCAAATACTTTCCTTATGAGGGCAGAAACTGGAAAAACGAAGCCCACCAAAAATGGATGCAGTTCCAGAAAATTTGAGGTAACTATTTGGTAGTAGTTATAACTCATACGTAATTTTTAAGCATCTTTATTTCAATATGTCACATACTATGAAGTTTACCCATTTGAAATATACAATTCAAAGGCTTTTAGTACATTCAGATGTGCAAACGTTAACATAATCTGTATTAGAATATTTTCTTCACCTCAAAAACACACCCTATACCACTCCCCTTGCCCTGCTCCAACTTAGGAAACCATTAATCTACTCCCTATATTTATGGATTTCCCTATTCTGAACAGTCCACAAACTGTGGTCTTTTTGACTGACCTCTTTCACTTAGAATAATACCTCGAAGTTTCATTAATATTTAAACATGTAGCAGTACTTCATTGCTTTTATCCATGAATAACACTCCCTTATATGGACATACCACATTTTGTACGTCCATTTACTAGGTGGTGACATTTATGTTGTTTCTACTTTTGGCTATTATGCATAATGTGAACATTCATGTATAACTTTCTGTGTGGATATATTTTTAATTCTATTTGGTGGGTACTGAGGGTTGGATTTGCTGGGTCCTGTGGTACCTGTGCATGTACCATGTTGGGGAATGGTTGAACTGTTTTCCAAAGTAGCTGTACCACCTTACATTCCAACCAGCAATGTCTAAGGGCTTAAATCACCACATCCTTTCCTAATATTTATTATTATCTTTTTAGACACCCCAATCAATGTACAGTGGTACCTCCTTATGGTTTTTATAGTCACATTCCATTGACTGGTGATATTCCATTGACTGGTGGTGTTATTGGTCATTTGTATATCCCTTTTAGAGAAGTGTCTATTTAAGTTCCTTACCCATTTTTAAATTGGGCTATATGTTTTTTACTATTGAGTTATAGAATTCTTTACATATACAGGATATAAGACTCATCTGATACATAAAATTTGCACATATTTTTGTCCATTTGGAAGGCTTTTTTTCCATTTTTTGATGTGCCCTTTGAGGCAGAAAAATTTAAAAAGTTTGATTAAATTGAATTTATTTTTAGATTAATTGTGCTTTATATGCCATATTTAACAAACTGCTCCTAATCCAGTGTTACAAAGATTTATACCTATGTTTTCTTCTAATAGCTTTAGTTTTGGTTCCCACATTTAAGTCTATGTTCTACTTTGAGTTAATTTTATATGTAGTGTAAGGAAGGAGTCCAATTTTATTCCTTTGCATGTGCATATCTACTTTTTCTAGCATCATTTGTTGAAAGTTTTTTTCCTCACTAGCTCATATAGTTACTAATATCATAGATAATGTATTAGAAAAGTCAGCCACTAAACATATATCTGCCACTGTGAACCTCAGTGAGGCTCAGGAACTTCAGTAAGCTGCTCTGGAGGGGAGAAATTCTGCCCCCCTCACTCCTCATTATGGAAGCTATCATGAGCCTTAGTGAGACTTGGAAGCTTCACTGAGTTGCTCAGGAGGGGAGAAGCCCTGTACCATTGCGGGAGCAACACTGAACCTCAAAAATGTCAAAGTGAAGGAGCAAAATGCAATCTCAGACCTCCAGCCCACCCAGAACAAGTCCAGAAGACATCAACATAGAAGAACTCAGAAGTCACACACCTGAAATTTCTGAAATGATAACAACTGAAGTAAAGAAACAACTCCATCAGGCTACAGAAGAAATCAGATCAGAAATAATCTCTGAGGTAAAAAAAAGAAATGACAACCATAATGAAAGAATTGCTCATCATATCTAAAGAAGACATAGATAAAAAAGTAAAGGAACATAGAAAAATGATGGAAACCTTGAATGAACGATGTAGGAAAGAATTGGAATGTGTAAAACAGATTCAAAGAGATATCCAGGAAATTAAAAATTCCACTGAAAGCTGGCAAAACCACTTGAACAAAACTAAAGACAAACTTTCAGACCTGGAAGATATCATTGCAGCTATTGATCATGAGAGGAAAGATTGCTTTAAAATAACTAGGAACCAGGAAATAACAATTCCATAGCTTCAAGGAAAGCAATATAAGACTGATAGGTGTCAATGAAAAAGTAGGAGTCAACACAAATGTTATAAAAAGACTATTTGCAGAAGTAATGGCAGAAAATTCCCCAAACATGGAAAAAGAACCTGACATACAATTAAGTGAGACATATAAAACTCAAATTAGCCATAGCCAAAATAAATCTACGTCAAGATGTACAATAATCAAGATCCCAGAAATACAGCATAAGAACAAAATATTAAAAGTTGTTAGAGAAAAGAAAGAGATCACCTATAAAGAAAAGCCCATCAACACAAACCATCAAGTCAAGAAGAGTTTGGAAGCTGGGTGTGGTGGTGCACACCTGTAATCCCAGCACTTGGGAGGCTGAAGCAGGAGGATTATTGTGAGTTTGAGACAGCCTGGGATACAAAGTGAGCGCAAGTCCAGCCTGAACTGCACAGTGAGACCCTGTCTCAAAAAAGACAAAACAAAAACAAAAAAACAAAGAAGAGCTTGGAGTGAAGTATTTCCGGTCCTGAAAGAAAACAATTTTCAACCCAGATAGACGTACTTGCAAAACTATCTTTCAAAATTAATAGAGGAATAAGACACTTCCACAACAAAGAACAACTGAAAACATTCATGACCACCAAACCAACTCTTTCAGTGCAAAGAGTATCAAAAGATATTCTAGAAAGAGATAAAAGTGACCACAACTCCAAAAACAACAACAGAAAGGAACCACCAAGCAGGGCAAGTAATTAACAGAGGGGAAAAGTAGGAAACCAACAGTAGAAAAATAACATGACATAGATAAGCCAACAAATATCAGTTATAACCGTTAATGTAAATGGCCTCAATCACCAATCAAAAGAAACAGACTGGCAGACTGGATCAAGAAACAAAATCCAACAATATGCTGTATACAAGAAACACATTTAACTCAAAAGGAAATTCATAGACTGAAAGTCAAAGGATGGAAAACAATACTCCATGTGACAGGAATCCAGAAAAAAGTGGGCATAGCTATTCTATTTGCAGACAATGTGAACTTTAAACCAAGAATGATCAAAAGAGATAAAAAAGTAACTACATATGAGTTAGGGGAAAAATGCAAGAGGAAGAGATAACAATCATAAATATACATGCACTAAATGTGGGAGTACCCACTATATATGACAAATTTTAATAGATAAGAAAAATCAAATAAGCACTAACACAATTAAAATGGGGGATTTTAACACTCCATTGTCACAAAGAAACAGATTATCTAGACAAAAAATCACCAAAGAAATACCAGAACTGAACCAAACTTGTGAAAAAATGGACTTAGCAGACCTTTATAGAATATTCCACCCAACAACATCATAATGCACATTCTTCTCAGCTGTACATGGGATGTTCTTTAAAATAGACAAACTACTAGCACATAGAACATGCTTAAGTAAATGCAAAGGAATTAAAATTATCCCATGCATATCATCTGACCATAGTGCAATGAAATTGGAAATTATTGATAAAAGAAACTCCAAAAACTCCACAAGCACATGAAATGAAATAACATCCTCCTGGACCATGGATGTAACTCAGTGGCATAAGCACCTGCCTGGCAAGTGCAGGATTCCTTTGCATGTCGATGAAAACAATTTTCAACCCAGATAGATGTACTTGCAAAACTATCTTTCAAAATTAATGGAGGAATAAGATACTTCCACAACGATCCCTAGTACCAAAAAATATACATAAATAACATCCTCCTGGACAGTCAATGAATCATAGATGAAATTAAAGAAGAAATGAAACAATATTTACAAATCAAATGAAAATGCAGATACAACTTACCAGAACCTGTGGGACGAAATGAAAGCAGTCTTCAGAGGGAAATTTATAGTTGGGAATTCTCACATCAGGAAAACAGAACTAGCACAAATAAACAACCTTATGCTGCACCTCAAGCTTCTAGAAAAAGAAGAGCAAGCCAAGTCCAAAGCCCAAAGAAGGGAGGAAATTATAAAGATCAAGGCAGATATTAACACAATGGAGACAAAATAAGCAAAGAAAGAATTAATGAATCAAAGTGTTTGTTCTTTGAAAGGATAAATAAAATTGATAAACCCCTAGCCAACCTTATCAAAAAAGGAAAGAAAAGACTCAAATTCATGCATTGAGGAATGAAAATGGTGAAATCACTACAGATCCTGTGGAAATTCAGAAGATGATTAATACCTACTTTGAAAATCTTCACTTGACCTTAGCCAAAAGGATGAGAAGTGATCTACTCTGAAAATCTTTGCTCTCATAGATGGAAAACACAGAAGAAACGGACAGATTCCAAGATACACATGAATTACCAAAGTTGAATCAAGAAGATAAAATATCTTGAATAACCCAATATCAGTCAATGGAATTGAAATAATAATTTAATACTTACCAACAAAGAAAAGCCAAAGTTCTAATGGTTTCATGACTGAATTGTACAAGAAATGTAGAGAAGATTTAATGCCAATACTTCTCAAACTGTTTAATGAAATTGAACAGGGTGCAGTTCTCCCTAACTCATTCCTGGAGGCAAGTATTACCCTGATATCAAAACTGGAGAAAGACCCAACCAAAAAATGAAAACTAGGCCAATCTCCCTGATGAACATAGGTACAAAAATCCTCAAAAAATACTAGCAAACAGAATGCAGAAAAGCATCAAGAGGATTATACATCATGACCAAGTGTGATTCGTCACAGGAATATAGGGATGTTTTATTATATGTAAATCAATAAATGTAATATACCATATCAATAGAGTCAAAGACAAAAATCACATGATCATCTCAATTGATGCAAAAAAAGCGTTTGATAAAGTCCAGCACTTATTCATGATAAAACACTACAGAAAATCAGAATAGATGGTATAGTGGATGGTGTAGTGGATTGACAACTGGTGGTCAACTTGTAATATACAGCTGAACTGAATCAGCATGGTGCAGTGCTGGGTGTGGGAGGCCCACCTGAGGATTGGTGCCAGTTGAACAAGAGTTAGAACTGAAGAAGAAGGATAAGGCTGTTAGTAGCTGTTGGTTTTCCTGGAGAAACTTTTCATGCTGGTTTTCTTGATGAACTTGGATGTTTTCATCAGAGGAGGAGCTCAGGACCTTGTTGTCACTAAGAATGGCTATGGTTCACTTTGGAGTGCTTCTGGTCTTTGCTTTGAGCATTGTTTCCTGGCTCCAGAGGGGAAGATGGTATGCTGTCCATTCTCCTAGAGAAGCTTGTTGTGTTGGCTTTCCTGATGGGAACTTGGCTTTCCTCATCAGTGGAGGAGCTCGAGACCTCACTGTTGCTGAAGATGGCTATGGTACTTTTCAGGAGAGCTCTGTTTCTTGCTTTGAGCATTGCTTTCTGGCTCTAGTTCAGATCCCTCAGCCTGCTAGCATAGAGCATTCATCCCGGTAGCATAGACTTTCTAGCTTCCACAACTGACCTGTGGGCCTTCCCAGTGCAGATTCATGAAACAGGCCTGCATGAGATATTGTCATGGGTTCTAGGCCTCCAGTTGGAATTGTGGGAAGCATTGTTATGAACTCTAGGTCTTCATCTAGACTCATGTAGGACATTACTGTGGGATCCAGGTTCTAGGCTGGATTCTTTGGTCTTAAGTGTGTGGACAGATTTCCTGCACTGTCTTTTTTGTACATGATACTTTGGGTGATTATTATAGATAATCTTATAAAATATATGTCCTATATTATAGTGTTTCCCTTGCAAAACCCTACACTATGACAGATGGTCTTACCTCAATCTTATAAAAGCCATCTATGTCAAAGCAACAGCCAGTATTGTACTAAATGGACAAAATCTCAAAGCTTTCACTTTAGAATCAAGAATAAGATGAGGATATCCACTTTTACCACTCCTTTTCAATATAGTTCTGGAAACATTAGCCAGAGTAATTACATGAGAGAGAGAGAGAGAGAGAGAGAGAGAGAGAGAGAGAGAGAGAGAGAGAGAGAGAAAAGGAATAAGGATAGAAAAGGATGAGGTAAAATTATCATTATCTGCAGATGATATGATACTCTACATCAAAGACCCCCCAAAACTCCATGAACAGACTCCTAGAATTAATAAACAAATTCAGTAACATAGCTGGACACAAAGTCAGTGCTCAAAAATCAGTAACATCCTTATATACAAACAACAGTCACTGAGAGAGAAATTAGGGAAACCACACTCTCCCAATAGCATACAAAACATGAAATACTTAGGAATCAATCTAATAAAACCAGTAAAAAAAATCTATACAGTGAAAATTACAGTACTCTGAAAAAAGAAATTGAAGAGGATTTCAAAAAATAGAAAGATATTCCTTGCCCATGGATAGGAAGAACCAACATTGTGAAAATGGCCACAGTCCTAAAACTGTTATACAGATTCAATGCAATCCCAATAAAAATACTATTAGTATATCTCACAGATGCAGATAAGAAATTCCTAAAATTCATCTGGAACCAGAAGAGATCTAGAATAGCAAAAGCAATCCTCAGCAATAAAGAAAGGCAGGAGGCCTCATAATCCCTGACTTGAAATGATACTACAAAGATACTGTCATAAAATCAGCATGGTACTGGCAAAAAACAAACTTGAAATTCAGCGGAACAGATTAGAAGATGTAGACACAACTACAAATACACTGAACCATCCTATCTTTGACAAAGGGGCCAAACACATTCACTGGAAGAAAGATAGCCTCTTTAATAAATGGCGATGTAAAAAATGTCTCTCTACATGCTGAAGACCAAAACTAGACCCATGTCTATCACCATGCACTAAACTAAAGTCAAAATGGATCAAAGATCTAAATATTAAAACAGAAACTCTTAGTCTCCTGGAGGAGAAAGTAGGTAGAATTCTGGAAGATGTGGGGGTAGGCAGAGAGTTCATGAACAAAAACCAAACTGCATGGGAAATACTTCAAAGAATCCACAACTGTGATCTTATCTTATTGAAAAGTTTTTGCACAGTTTTTGCACATCTAAAGAAATCACCAACAGAGTATAAAGAAAACCCATGAATTGAGAACAAATTTTAGCCAACTGTACCCCAGACAAAAGACTTCTGTCTACAACATATAATGAATTCAAAAAATCAGAAACCCAAAATTCAAAGACCCAGTCCAAAAATGGGGATCTGAGATGAATACACACTTCTCAGATGAAGAAATACAAATGGAAAATAAATATATGAAAAAATGTTCAACATCATCAGTCGTTTGAGACAAGGAAATTAAAACAACACTGTGATTCCATCCTACCCAGACAGAATGGCTATCATCAAGAAATCAGCCTATAACAAATGGTAACAAGGCTGTGTGGAAAAAAGGTCACTTCTCCACTGTTGGTGGGAATATAGACTGGTGCAACAACTGTGGAAAGCTGTGTTGAGCTTCCTCAGAAAACTAGGATTAGTGGTCCTATTCAACCCATTTATTCCCCTTCTTGGTATTTTTCCAGGAGAATTGAAAACATCATAACACATGTCATACATGTGCACCCACGTTTATAGCAGCATGATTTGTAACAGCTAAATTTTGGAAACAACCCAAATGTCCATCAGCTGAGGAATGGATAAAAGCAATGTGGTATTTCTATACAATGGAGTATTACTCAGCTATAAAGAGAAACTTGAGGCTTTTATAGGTAAATGGATGCAACTAGAGATGATACTCATAAGTGTAATAAATCAGACCTGCATGTGTCAACATCATATTGTCTCCCTAGTGTGAGAAACTGAAAGAGTGAACAGAACCCAAAAAGTACAATAGATGTTGTGAAAGGAAAAGAAACTGCTTTTTCAAAAGGAAAAGACAACTGAGATGAGGGAAAGAAGAAAAAAAAGAAAGAAGGAAGGGAAAATGTATATACACAAGATAGCTAAGACAATTGTACTGCTAATTTCTGTTAGTTTATTGATAGGAACAGTTAATGCTTGTTTCTATCAGTTTTGCATTCCTATATCTGGTAATCTGAACAACTACTTTGAAGCTAACCATATGTAAAATCACAACCCTTGTTGATTTCCTATCATCTTATTTTGAAATTCTGTATCATTTAAATGTTTTTAGTTTTTATTCTCTTTAAAATAAAAATAAAATCATATATCTGTGTGATACCCAACATTGATCATGTGTATTTTATTTTACCCTAGTGTAAGACAGTATATCATTTGACTTCAGATCAAACAGTTTTCATGCATTTGTCTGCTTGTTTCATTCATTTATCAGTGAGGCACTGAATATCTATTAAGCAACACTGGGCACATAGTGAGGAGTTTGATAGTAGGTGGGTGTTGCCTGTGGCCAGTTCCTCCACTGGTAGAGAAAATGAAGTAGAACTGGAGGGAGGAACACTTGCCCATTTTGACAGATTGCCGCGTCTTTGGCCCTCTCCCCCAACCCTACCCAACATGCCAGTGTTAACATGCCAGAATCCTTATCTAGTCTCCTACGTCTGCAGTGCTGTTTCTCTCTCTCATTAACTTCTACTCACTGTAGCTCCAACCTAAACTACCATTTTCTCAGGGAAGATCCTGTAACTCCCTGGCTTGTTTGACCTGTTACACATGTGCACAAGAACCTTGATGTCAACTGTGAAGGATTTTCCAAAGTGGTAGTGAAGCAAACTCAGTGGGTAATTAGTAATGAACTGTATACCTCCCCTGTGGCATAATGGCTTCTCCAGGGCAAGGTCTATGTCTCTCTTTTACTGCTTACTGTTGCTGTTCTTGTACTGCTTGAGAGAGGAGCCTCTGGACTCAACAGACACGCATGGTAAAAAGCCCAGCTACTATGAATCTCTGTGTCCCTATCTGTGAAATAAGGATAATAATGCCAGTTGCCTCACTAGGCTTTCTGAGATTTACCGAGTCGTAGCATGGGGAATGCACAACCTGGTGCTTGTCACATAGCAGTGAGTTGGCTGAAATCAATCAAGTGAATGAATATATCAGCCCTATGCCTCACTCCACCACGGACCCAGGTGTTCCTCTGGAGGCTGGGAAGAGAGGATTAAATGACAGAGCGGGCACAATAACTGCCTGATAATATTCTGGAATCTTAACCATCCCCCAGCATCTTTAGTGGAGATCTGATGGTTTCTGAAGCATTGTTCACAAAACCATTAAGAACAATTAGCTAGACTACCTTTTCGTATTTCTACACCAATCAGTTTGGCTGACCTAAAGAAGTGCATTTTTTGGACAAGATTTTTATAGTTTAGCATTCAAGAGGAGATGCTGGAGTCCAACAGCCTGAGTTCCAATTCTATCTCCGTACCATTCAGGCGAATTACGTAACCCCTTTGAGCTTCAGTTACCTCTGTAAAATGGAAATATTAGCCACATCTTCACTGTGGGGGTCACTGGGAGGATTCTGTGGGAACATACATGTACAGCACATAGCCTAGCTCCTGGCACAGCCCGCCGGCTCAAAGAACATGAGTTGAGTTGTTAGCCTTGGACAGGTTTCTGGTTATGAGTGATCCAAATCCCAAAGTATTAGTTTCATTAAACTCTTGACAATCTTCCAGGGATCATGAGAAACAAAGGGCGTACAAAACACCCATCCAGTGCTATTTCATTGCAGCGACAGTCAGTCAGATTGCCAAATTTTCCATTTGCTCCCAAGAAATCAGAATTGGGAAAACAAATACTTGATGTGTGTGTTTGTTTGTGCGCTTGCCTGTTATTTGTGTAGGGTTAAAATTAAGCCAGCTTATTTATGTCTAAATGTACAGACTGTGAAATGAGCCATTCTCTATTTTTATTATTCCAAATTAAGGTAAAAAGTCAGTTTCCATTCATAGTATTCCTGATCCTCAGAGAAATTTCTTTTACTTTAGATCTTCTGCAGTCATTCTGTGCTCTGTCCACAAGAAAGCTGAGCTCTGGAGGTCTGCCGTTCCTTTAGTTGTTTCCTTCGCCTGCCAGGCTCATTCATTCTTTCTCTCTCCCCACTTCCTTCCCGTCTACTCCATTTCTCCCCTCTCTGCCTCAATCCCTCAGTGCCTCACTTCCTTCGCCTCGTTTCCTGTAAAGTTATAACCTTTTATTACTCTGCGAAATGGAAATAATTACATCTCAAAGTAAAAATATTTACTTTCTAGGGGTAATGAGTGAATGAAATGAGACATGATTCCTCAGCGCAGTGCCTGGCATGTAGTAAGCCTATATGTAACTGACTGTATGTTAGTTCGGATTGTTACTACTATATGGAAAAAGGCAAATTGTTTATTATACTCCCTTTTTCTTGGTTCTTATGAGTTGGGCTTTTCAAGTTGAAATTTACGGAAGCACTGTGCCTGTATTTTTCCCCTGGTTGTTTCTGTTGAGCCTTGTCAGTAAGGGGAGAGTGTCAGAGTTCCTAATAAGTGATTTGTGTATAAGGCTCCTTAGGGGCTAGGCATCAGGCCAGTTTTCTTAGATGAGAACTGATTCCCAGCTGTGATGTGCTCATGGAACTGGTTAGGGTCTGCTTAGGCCCTGGCTGCTGCTATCATGTTAAGAATGTCCCAAGGGTGCTGGGGCTATGGCCTTCACTATGCAGCAGATGGGCAAAGCCAGGCTTAGAAGCAAGAAACCGTTTCCATAGGGACCAGTCAACACTGCAGGAACAATTGTGAGTGCCTGCAGCCTTGCACACTATATTAGGTGGCACACATCTCTCTGAGGTTCAGTGTTTTAAATCATGTGGATTGTCAGTTGCCCAGCCTATTGAGGAGGTGTTTTGTGTTCTACCTCTCCGGCCCTGAAAAGTGTTGGCAAGATGCTAGTGTTCTCCATCTTGATTCTTCCCCAAGTCCCACCATGGAGGATAGAGGTGCTTGCACATGAAGGGCATGTGGCTCACCTTGCTCAGTGTAGATGATCCCCCATACACTCATATTCATTAATTCCAGCGTGGAGGTCAGGAAAGGGCATCTTCAGATGCACCCTAAGCCTAGCACTTAACTTCAATTCTTTATGTGTGGTCTGTTTTCTCCCTGTCCTGTGTGTGGAGGCTATTGGAAGGTAAGGCTTTGCCCATGGTGTTTCCTACTGCAGACCTGTGGCCTCCCTTTCTTGAAGGAGTGGGATGTAACACCCGTCAAACTTCAATTCGTACACGAATCACCTAGATTCTCATTCATTGTGTCTGGAACAGGGTTTAAGATTCTGTGTTTCTATCTCCTGGGGGTTGCTGGTGGAGGCTGCCTTATGGAATAGCAAGGGTGGAGTTTTTAAGGCTCCAATTATGGAATTGAACCACCTGAATTTAAATCTCGGTTCTACCTTTTGCTGGTGGGGGAGACCTCTTTCTTTATAAAATGGGGGCTAATGAGAATGCCTCTGTCAAAGGTACTTGTGAGGTAACCTTAAGATAAGACATGGGATGAAGGAGGGAGAGGAAAAAGGAAGAAGAAGTGGATATATGTACACACATGACAGCTAGGATAATTGTGCTACTAATATCTGTTGGTTTATTGAAAGAAACTGTTAATGTGTAATCGTTTGATCAATATCTATATCTGGTTATATGTGCAACCATTTTGAAGGTAACATTACATAATATAACAACCATTGTTAATATCCTATCACCTTGTTTTGAAATTCTGTATCATTTTTGTTGTTTTCTATGCTGTTTTGTTTACATATTTTTTGTTTTGATTTTTTTCTTTTCTCTTTAAAATGAAAAACAAAATTTATATGTGTATACAAGGATAGCTGGGATAGGTGTATTGCTGATGTCTGTGGTTTATTGAAAGGAACAGTCAATGCTTAAAATGTTCTTTTTCCTTGACCAATTTTGCACACTTGAGTCTGGTAATCAGAACAACTGATCTAAAAACAACAATATGCTGTATAAGAACCGTTGTTAAATTCCTACCATCTTGTATGGTGAAGCTCTGCATCATTTCCAATTTTTTTTATTAATTGTTACTGTCTTTGTTTGATCAATCTTATGTTCTTACATTTGGTGGACTGATAACTTCATTGAAGACAACAGTATGCAATGTGGCAACCACTGTTAATTCCTATCATGTTGTTTTTGAGGTCATGTATTGTTTTTGTTGTTTCTGTGTTGTTTTGATTTTGTCTTCATTGTTGTTTTGTTAGTTTTTTTTATCTTTAAAATTAAAGAAAAGACATGGAGGCATTTAGCTCAGTATATGATAACTGCTTAGTAAATATTAATTCATATTTATCATGAATAATACCGAGAAGTTCTTAGACATGATTTAAGGAACACTGGCATAGTCTATACACAGAGTTTAGCATCAGGTTGCTGGAGTGTAGCTCCTGGCTTCACCTATTCCCTCATTTTATGACCTTGGACAAGTGTCTTAACCCCTCTGTGCCAGTTTCTTCACCCATAAAAATAGGGACAGGACTGGTGTCTACTTCTTATCGTCATTGGAAAGATTAAGAGGATAATTTAAAGTCCTTATTCCATACCTAGCATCTTGAGCAATATTTCTTCTACAATTATTGATTGACTATAGATGGAAGACTTTGGGTGAGATCACAACTGCTGGGA
Organism: Dinomys branickii; assembly: GCA_004027595.1. Lineage (NCBI taxonomy): Eukaryota > Metazoa > Chordata > Mammalia > Rodentia > Dinomyidae > Dinomys > Dinomys branickii. The sequence continues at coordinate 8,445 of PVLD010021149.1, read as the reverse complement.
CCTCCAGTTTGCCTAAACCAAACCACCGGCCAGTTCTGTCACATGGCCTTGAGTAGCTGCAGACCTTAATGGAGTGCCACCCTTTAGTTATTCCCTGGGAGTAACCACAGCTTCTTTTATTAGCTTTGTACCTTTGGAGATTTATTTAATATCTGTGTCCCTCATTTTCCTGATCCATAAATAGGAGAAAAAAATAGCTCCCTCATTGTGTGGTTATAACCATAAAATAATTAGAACAGAGTGACATATGTCAGCAACTATCACTGTATAATATAGTATATAAAATGAATGCTAGCTACAATCATTATTAGGTAGTATATTATAGGCAGCTTTTCTATTGAGAGGATTTCGGAAGATTCTCAAGATTTTGCAAGAAGAGGGAGTTTGTAGTTTGTAGTGGTAACAACCCATGTAAAAATTGTGTAGATGTAAAATTCTGTGGTTATATCTTCCAGCACTCAGAAACATATTTGGAGGGATTTAAAAAAAACTTTTTTGGGAGAAAAGATATTTTAACTTAACCTTAGTCAAACCATAAACATAAAGCTGTACGCAAATCACTTTTCAATAGTGTGTCTTCAGACTGAGAGGGGTGAGCTGTGTTGTGCTAATGGGCTCTTGCCTGTAGGGTGGTGTAGTGGTTAAAACGTGTGTTTTGAAGCCAGACTGCTAGGTAAGAATCCCAGCTCACACACAGGCTGTCAGACTGAGTGCTAGAATTCATGTCTTGAATCATAACCTCTCTAGTTCTCAATTTCCCCCTTAGCAAAATGGGATGAATGATAATCCCTATTTTAGAGGATCGCTGTGCAGATTTCATGAGCTAGTGCTCTAATGGGACTGCTTGTCATAGGCCTGGCATGGAGAAAGTGCAGATTAATGTGGTGAGCCATGTTTCCTGCCACAGTGCCATAGATCATCACATGTGCCACTCACAGTCCTCTGCCAGCCTGTTGCCTGCACTCTTTCCTCCCCTGATCAACCCTCACTGTCTTTTTAACTCTGTTCACTCTACATGTGACATTGTCAGTATCTACTGACAGCCTCGTTTCAGGACTAGGTACATGTTTCATTCTTGATTCCCAGGAGTGTGCTGCCCAGACACCTTCTGGGGCGCCCACCACCCTACATTTTCACCCTTCAGCTGAGCTGTGAGACTCGTGAGACCAGGACCTGTCTGCCATGGATTTCAGCATCCCAAGTGAAAGAAGGGTCAGCTTCTGCATGGAAGGTCCGTCTCCCCAAGTGCCATCTTCTTGGCTACTGAAGGGCAGATGCACAACAATTCCTTAGCTTTTTAGGGCTTTGATTCAGCTTTCAGATAGCGCCACAAAGATTTTCAGAGCATGCTCTTGACTGAGACCAGTGGTCAAGGATCTCTCCAAAGTACACTGGATTTCCTTTTGCCTGGTACCTACTAGCATTGCTCTACCCTGGTTCTTACAATGGTGCATTTGTCAATGATCATTTACTGACTGAGTGCCTAACATGTGCTAGGTCACATGCTTATTACTGGAGGTGTGGAGAAATAAGAAATCAAAACTCCTGGGCTCTCTGAATTTACAGCAAGTGTACAAATACTTAGAGGTAAAGAACAAAACTGGCATTGGAACATAGGAAAGCAAGAATGATCTTGCAGATACTGTTAACACACGTTGGATGGAGACGCCTAGCTGGAATATGAACAGGAAGAAGCAGTATTCCTTGTCTTTGGTTTATGTAGTCTGTTCTCAGGAAACTATTTTCCACGTAGCCTGGCGTCAAAAGTAACTGTAGTTAACGTTCCATTGACTTTTTTTTGCTTTATAGCTTGATACATTCTTGATCCGCTTTGTTGCTTTTCAGTCCCAACATGGAAGGAACCACAGGAGTTGGCTCCTGCGTTCCCTCTGAGCAGCAGGCTCCTGCCGGATGGGGGTGAGGGAAGGATGGGACCTATGAGAAAGTGACTCTGCAAATACTACCAGCTTGAGGGAACTCGCCCAGGTTTGGGGGAGATAGCTTTCAAATGTCTTGGGCAGGTTTGCTATGGGGCAGATATTTTAAACAGATTCAACTCAAGAGAAATTTAGGTACTAAAGATGGTAATTCTGACTCCCATTCATGGATAATTCTGATGGAGATAGAAAGGAACTTCTAAAGCAGGCATGGTGAATAAAGAGATTTAATCTTAAATGCCAAATCAGAGTGAATGATGGTAGAGGTTATCACCCTATTTGAGAGGGATTTTGAGCCTTCTCTGGAGCCCTACTGATAACAGCTTAAACCCTGAACACGCTGATGCTAGCTCCATTTTCTGTTCTATGCCGTAACTCCCTGAGTGATTGAATGAGGATCCAAAATAATCATACGATAACTCAGTGAATCAAAACCAGCAAGATGATGTCTGACGAGAATAATAGTGTTGCCACATTTAAATTCCAAACTCAGTGGTGGGTTACATTTTGGGATTGGGGAAACTTGCTTGGCTAGCAAAAATGATGAGACATACGAATCGAGACGATGCGTCTACAAAGCACTCGAGCACAGTTTTGAGTGCCAAGAGTTGAACAGCGTGGCCCAACATCAGCCCCTCCCCTGGAACTGCATGTTAAAGTGCCTTTGCTTTAGCCTGCCTGGGTGCTTGAAGGCCTGAGAGTCTGCATGAGCGCCCAGTTTCTGGAGTTACATCAGATAATTTCGCAAATGTATGGGTTTTTGAAAAAGTTTGTTGTATGTTTTGCCACGCATGTTCTATCCTGAAACACACTCACATGCACTGCAGGAGGAATTTCATCCATGTGGTGTATTCACTGGCCTTCAACTTACCAAGATCACTACTGTGTCAGAACCACTTGATCTCCAACTTTGCCATTTGAGTTCCAAAAAAACCTCCTAAAAGCTTCTTTTCTTGAGCTAGGATTTTGATTTTGGTGGGGGAAGTAAAGGACATGTGGATTTTTCCAGTCTGAATTTAACACAAAGGGAACACAAGCATTTTAAGCTTGCTATGATCCATCCTTTTAAAACCACGCTGGCCTTTGCCACCTTTCTTAAAGATAATGACAATGGCAGTGATGATTGATGATGGTAATCATGATGATTGTGGTTATTCAACTGATTGGGTTTGGGTTATTTTGTGATTGTTCCTGGAACAAACTTTTTCCTAATAACTATGATTGCAAAAAGAGATCAGGCATAAGAACTGGAAGAGAAAGTTAGAAAATAACGAAGGACAGTTGCACTAAAAGCATTGACATACATGAAGGGCATGAAATTTGTGAGCAAAAGGCATAGTCTGTGAATAGACTGTCTGGGTAGAAGAAATCTATTTCGGTTCCACTTCGCCTTCCTCTTGTAGGGAGGCAAGTACGAGAGTTAGGAAGCCAGCGATTAGTTTGGTAACCCCCATTCAGGGACCTTTTTTTTTTTTTTTTTTGGCATTAGGAATTGAACTCAGGACTTGTGCTTGCCCGGCAGGCACTGTGCCACTGAGCTATATCCCCGGGCCAGGGACCATCTTTTAACATTCAATTTGCTAAAGGAAATGAGGACTTTGCTTAACCGAACCCAATAAACATGGGTTGGAACCCAATTTCTGCTGTCTGTGTACAGGACGTTTGTTATTGTTCTGACTGTTTTTCGTATTCCCCTCACTTAATTCCCTGCCTGCCAGTAAAGTAACTGACACAGTCTCTGGGCTCCTAAATAAGTAACTACAATTAATATATAGGTAGAATTGAAGGTACATTCTTGATCTTAACCTGGGCTTGTCTAGTGATTAGTTCTACCCACTTTTCAGGTCACTGCCAAGTTGTCTTCTGAGCCAATAGGTAATGATTGATGACTGACACAGTGAACAATTTTGTTTTATACATTTTGTATATTTAGTTTTTCATCCCAGATTTGAGGAGAGGGCTATGAAGAATTTTTTCTAGATTCAGATGCATAATAAAGTTACAGAGTAGGTAATAAATCAGAAAGAAAGGTGTGATTGTTGCAGATAATCTCAATATGGGTTGTGTAGTGGATATGATAAAGGACCACTGGGTGATACTTAAGCAGTGAGTATCATGGAAGAGAAGAGGATTTCTCATTTTAGTCTTAAAGCCTCTGGAAAGTATTATTTATTCTGCACTGTATTATTATTCTAGAGGAGCAGTTAGTTTCAAACAGGTCATGCCTCATATCCTATGCTTGTTCTAGCTGAAGAAATTTGAACATTTTTTAGTGACAAGATATCACCGCTGTAAATTATCAGTTATAACAGGCACAAGCAAGTTATGAGTTCATGGCTGTTAGGTGTTTATTTTTCCAAGGATCGATAAAAATGTGTGTTTACCCAAACAACTCTTTATAATAACTCCAGGCCCATGCTTCTTTCTGAGATTCTAAACTTTCTCTAAAGCCAATGGAATCAATAAATTGGTCCCAACACTTCATAAAATAGCAAATATGGTTTTAATTTTGAAAACAAAAATGTAAATGGCACTTGAATGAGGATGGAAAGGAAGCATACTCTGCATAATTAGTATATATCTGTAACATGTATTTACAGGTCATGTTTTTTTTTTTTTTTTTTGCGGTACTGGGGATTGAACTCAGGACCCTGCGCTTGCTAGGCAATCACTTATTCCACTGAGCTATATCCCCAGCCCTGTAACATGTATTTACATTCATTTTAGGAAAGTGCTATAGTTACATATCTTGATCATTGCAAATCCTTCCTCTTTCTGTTTCTCTTGATCCCCTTTCCCTTCTCCAGAAACATACATTTTTGAAATGCACCAAAACTCATTGTGCTAGGAAGAAATTTCCTAGGTATCTGGCAGAACCAGACCTACTTCATGAACAGTGTCTAAGACCAGTTAGGTTCAAAGTTTTTAAAAAGGCCTCAGTCTCACTCATATTGTGGCTTCTCTCATTTTTCCATTGGTTTGCTTACTGATTCCAACCCATCTGGGCAGAGTGGTTAATTAAGTAGGGGAAAGGGGAAATTTTTTGGTTTAACATTTTCTACCCAAACATAAAGAAATACAAAGAATCACATTTCAAAGGGCTGATTTTTCCCATATTGTCTAATTCACTCTCTGACCAACACAGTGGTATTCTTTGAATAAACAGAAAGGATTATACTGGCTTTTAGAAATTACAAATTATATCACAGTGGCTGAATTCATTGTGCATGATTGAAAATCATAAGTTCCTTTGGCAAACCCTTTTTAAAAAATAGCCTAAAGGTTTGACTTATTTTCCTTTCATTTATTTGATTTTTCTATATTCCTGTCATCTCTAAGCTCAATTAAAAAAAATCTCATCCTATGTGTCTCCTGGTTATTACTTTCACCTGTATTTGCATGGCATCATTTTTTGAAGTATACATATAGCTACAGAATGGCAAATGGTTTACACATAGGTTTAAAAGTTGTAAGTCAAAGATTGCTATATTAAGCAGCAAAAATAAGAACTAGGGGGAGAATCTAATTGCCTTCCATGTATTAATTCAGCAAGTATACTTTTATGTGTCAAAACTTGCTGCCAGTGCTGAGGACTGTGAGGTAAATGGGACAGATGGGGACTTTGCACTCGTGGAGTTTCTTTGCTAGTGCAGCAGGCAGACAATAAGTAACCCAGATAAACATGAAGAAACTGAGGGTTGTGGAGAGAACTGAAATCACACAAAGCAATGAAGTAACTGGGTGACAACTTTAGATCAATAGGTCCAAATTCTCTGAGGACACTTAAGCTAGGGTCTCATTCTTCCGCAGAATGCTGCAGGCCCTAAACTTAGTGACGTAAAACAATTTATATGGCTTGTGGGTCCTCTGGCTCAGGAATTCTGAGAAGGGGATGAGGAAGTTTGTCTCTACCTCACCATGTCCAGGACAGAGCTAAAAGACCTACAGGATGCGTATAGAACCTTGGGAGCGTTTGCTCATTCACAGGTCCGACGGTCGATGGTGGCTGTCAGCTCGGTGGCAGCCCAGCTACACCAGTAGTGGTTGGGTTTCAAGAGTGAGTGTCTCAAGAGTAAAAGTGAACAGGTGCTGGATCTACTGGCTTTTTATGACCTAGTGACACTTCTGCCATACCCTGTTGGTTAAGATGATTGCCATGATCCAGCCAGATTCGAAATGAGGAAACAAAGGCCCCTCCTTCTGGACAGAGGAGTGTCAACATCCCATTACAAGAACTTAAGGGATGAGATCTATTGCAGTGTGACCATCTTTGAAAAATCCATTCCGTCACCATCTAAATGTCAAGATGGAGTTAGGAATATGAAAATCCAGGAGAAGAACATTTCAGGCAAAGTCTTAGGTAAAAATTCACTTGGCTGAAATTTGAACCACAGATAGAAGGTCAGGGTAGCAGGATGGAAAGAACAGGGAAAGAATGATACAAGATAAAGTTGAAAAGGGGGTGGAGATGTGATTATGAAAAAGTAAAACTATCTTCACATCAGGCAAAAGGTGAAATTGGGGCTTGTTTGGGGCCTCTTTCACACCTTCTCTGGGGAACTTCTTATGCTTTTGGGTGGATGTGTTAATTTGGGCCTTTGCCTCTCTAGATTCTCACAGCACTTAGAGCATTCTTCTTAGTAACGCTTCTGTGTGAAACTCCCCCAGGTCTAAATGCTTCTGCTAGTAGATATTAGATAATGTGGAGAATATACAGAAACATTTGATTCTTCCAGCCCTTCGAGAGGTTCTTAATCTGCTTTGAGAGTTTAATATGTATGTACATGTGCACACATGGATATTAAATATAAGTCAGTGAAAGTTGCATTCAGCAAGAATCTAATATCAAAATATGAGGAAGAATTATGATTTAGAAGTCAGAAGAGATCATCAAATATATAAGATGATGTAGTGTAGTAGTTATAAAGGAAAATATTGTGTATTTACCTATGTCAGTGTCTAAAACTTCCAAATAATAATAGGAAATTCCATACACAAAGTAAAAATGTAAATGATAAACTAGGACAAAAAAAATTGCTGCCTATGTGACAAAGGCTATCTTTATATGTAGATATCTTTTACCATTCACTGAAAAAAATAGACAATAAAAAAGCAAAGATAACAAAGAGGGAACTCATAGAGAAGGACATACAAATGACCAATCATTACAGAAAAATGTTCAACTTTATCATAATACAAGAAATATTAAGAAAAGCAATGTGTTTTACTAAATTGACAAAAATATCAAAATAAGGAATTTTTCACTTAGACAATGATCATGACATTTGATAAAATTTGTTATTGGCTAAAACAAATTAGTCCTGCACATTATGGGTATAAACTTTTCAGTGGAAATATGGTAATATTCATCAGAGTTTAAATGTATATTTTCTTTGCTTTGGCATTTCACTATTTAGAAATAATCATATGGATATTCTTATTCCTATATGCCATTATGTATGCAAAAGATGTTGATTTTATATTATTTATAAGAGTGAAAAGTTAAAATTTTCTAGACTTCATTAGGAGAGCAGATTTATAAGTTATAGCACATCTGGGGGAAAGTGGAACCTGAAATACCATGCAACTCTTTAAAAGAATGTGAAATACTAAAAGTGTCTTGAAAGAGATAGGAAAATAGCAGCCAACCTATAGACTGTTGGATAAACTAAGAAGGAGTAAAGATCATAGACATTACAGTGAGGAACTGTGACAAGAAGTGATAGATTTATAGTAAAGAGCAATGGGATATTTATTAGCAAGATATGTCATTAGTGACCCATTTGTTTCCATTAACTTTTCTCACTAAAGAACATTTAAAACCTTAAATTTAAATTTTATATCTGAACATAACCATTGTAAATAAGCACTACTCATTTTTGTTCTTTGCAAAATTCAGGCACAGGGGTCATGTGGTGTCATGTTATATCCTGGAACTTTGTAAAGAATGAGAAGGCAAAACAGAGGAGTCCACATATGTTGAAAGCCTAGTAGATCTCAAAAAGGGATGAGGCCATTTTTTCCTGCAAAGCATAGGTCTTTCATTCTACCCCATACCAAGCCTCTCATATTTCCAACACCCCCACATTTCTGATCCAGATTAAGATAGGAGGAGAGTTGTAAGCTGAATACATCCACTGACATTAGTACAGAGCACTGCCTCAGTTAAACCGTGGAGTATAATTTCCTCAAGGATGGATTCTAAGATTTGGTAAGAGGAGTCAAAGAGGGAGAAGTTATGACTTTTAATTTTCAACTCAGAGTGCTTACTGTTGGCACCTGTGCTTTGTTATACCTGCGCAGAGAGGACAGCAAGCAGCATAGTCGGACGGGCACCAAAGGACCTCACCTATGGCAATATATGCCAGCCTAAAATTGCCACCATTAATTTTACACCAAGGGTCAAGCAAAGATATGTTTATGACCCTTTAATATTTTCCCTTGCCTTCCCTTCCCTTCCTTTTTACCTTCCCCCCGTCTTCTCCCCTCCCCTCCCCTCCCCTCCCCT
>PVLD010021148.1:0-32174 GCA_004027595.1 Dinomys branickii | reverse complement strand
GGGGAAGGAGGACTACAGGCTTCCACATGGGACTCTGATCTTTTCTAGTCTGTCCAATAGGTTTCTCTCCTTATAAGATGCAAAACACAAAATAACCAATAAGTTCTCTAATGTGTAAGAACGATGTCCCTGTACGCAGTCCTCTAATTGTGATAAGGGATTCATTCTGTACTCCCACTTTCTAGCCTCAGAGGGACAAAAGAACTTGCCTGGAATCTGTTAGGACTGGCACTCAGGACCCAGGTGAGGCAGGGCATTCTCTCTCTTCCAGTGTGCTCTGAATACCCCACAGGCCTTCAGAGACCTCCTGTCCCCCTCAAAGCCTCTTGCCTAAGCAAAGTTCCTCAAATGCATCCTCCTCTGTCAACAGCTCTAACTAAAGGCAGCCAGAGAACTAGTGTTTCATGCAAATTGCAAGAGCCCTAGGAAACTGGTGAAAAAGAATTAAAAGGCTGCAATGCTCCCTGATGGGTGGAGACTAAAGGGGAAGGTTCAGAAAGCTGGACTATGTGGGAAAAGTTACTCAAATGATCTAGAAGTCAGAGACAGAAATTTTCCTCGAGTGACTAGGAGCAGTCAGGGAGGCCATCGACACCTTGCAGAGTTTGAGGAGCACCATGTCCCGTATTAGGCGTCTTAATGGAGGGGCACTGACAACAGACGATGGTACTTTTGGCTCTACAACTTGGCTTTGTGACCTTGCGCTTCAGCTGTGTAAACCTGTTTCCTCATCTGTAAAATTACCGTAATACTGAACCTGCATGTGTTATGGGGATTAATAAAATACATACAAGGTAATTAGCATGCTATCTGGCATGCAGTAGGTGCTGTGTAAATGTTGATATTTTCCCACCCTCTTAATTCTCCTCAGTAACCTAAAATTGATGGTCATCAGAACATAAATGTGTATCATGTCTCATCCTTTTGGCTAAGATCAAGTGTAGTATCTGTTCTTATCAGAACATAAACATGTGCTGTTCAGGAACAAAATGTGAAAAAAAAGGAAACAAGGGGCTCTTTAAACAGATAATGAATTACCAAGTCTTCTCCCTTCTCCTAAATAAAAACTCTCAAGGTGCTATTTTATAGGTAGTAGCACTCAAGTACTTCCTCTGGCAAGGAGAGCTGGAATGACTTGAAATATTGCCTCAAAATTGAAAGCTTCTGAACTACTACTAATAACGGCAAATACCGAGTGTTTACCACGGCGAGAACACCATGCTCATCACTTTACGTGCGTTATTTCATTTAGTCCTTATAATCTCAAGGGTTGTTACTATTACCTCCATTTTAAATTTTTTTTTATTTTATAGAATAAAACTAGTAAAAAACATTAGAAATGATACAGAATTTCACTAAACAAAATGATAGGAATTCAACAATGGTTGTTACATTGCATATTGTTGTCTTCAAATTAGTTGTTTAGATTACCAGATATAAGCATGCAAGATTGGTCAAAAAAATTAAAAAGAAGAAAAACATTAAACAATTGGCAGTATAATTATGCCAGCTATGCTGTGTGTATACATATGTATTTTCTCCTTTCTTTCTTTTCTCCTTTTCCTCATCCCAGTTGTTCCTTCCCTTGGACATTCTTTCCCTTTTACAGTATCTATTGTACCTTTCAGGTTTTATTTATTCTTTCAGGTTCTTACACTAGGGAGATAATATGATGTTTACACATGTGGGCCCTATTTATTTCACTTAAGAGTATGGTCTCTAATTGTATCATTTACATATAAAAACCTCCAATTTATCTTTCTTTATAGCTGAATAATATTCCATTGTATAAAAATACATCTTTTTCATCCATCAGTGGACATTTAGTCTGTTTTCAAAATTTAGTTATGACAAATAGCGCTGCTATAAACATGGGTGCACGTATATTGCTATGGCATGATGTTTTCAATTCTTCTGGAAAAATACCCAGAAGGGGAATACCTGGGTTGAACGGGAATTCTAATCCGAGTGTTGTGAGGACTCCACACTGATTTCCATAGTGGATGCACCAGTCTACACTCCCACGAACAGTGGAAAAGGGCTCCTTTTTCCCCAGCCCACCCACCATTTGTTATTGGTTGATTTCTTGATGACAGCCATTCTTTCTGGGGTGAGACGGAACCTCAATGTTGTTCTAATTTGCATTTTTTGAATGACCAATGATGTTGAACATTTTTTCATTTATTTGGCATTTGTATTTCTTCATCTGAGAAGCGTGTATTTATCTCAAATGCCCCTTTTTGGATTGGGTCTTTGAATTTTGGGGACCTAATTTTTTTAAATTCTTTATATCTTGTAGATGGAAGTCCTTTGTTGGAGGGACAGTCAGCTGAAATTTTTTCCTTAGTAGGTTTTATTTTTACACTGTTGGTGATTTTATTATCTCCATTTTGTAAATAGGAAGTCACTAAAGTCATGGGTAACTGGAATTGTACACATACGAATTGGCATGTAATTCTGTCCTGACAGGAGCTCTAATTAAAGGCAGCCTGGGAACTAGTGGAACACCAGGGAACACCAAGTGTAAAACTGTTATACATCTGATGAACTGGGGGAGAAATTAATGAATGATAAAGAAATGTGGCTTCCATATGAATTGTCATAGGTTAAACTATCTACCCTAGTCAGTAGACTTGGCAAAACTGATCAGCTATCAGCTAGCCAGTACTGCATATATAACAGGTGCCTATGCTTAGTTTTGTAATGATTTGTCTCTATTGTAAATGTCTTATGATTCAGTCAGGACTGTGTGCCCTGCCTTGACCTAAAATAAGGAAATAATACCTTTTTAGAAAGAAGCTGTGAGGAAAAGCTATAAATAATTACATATGCACAAAATTTACAAGTTGCCTTCTCTCTGGAGAACATTTATCTTCTCAACATTTTCCTGGGAACTTCAGTATTACTTTACTTTAACACAAGTTAAATGAACTGTTCCAAAGAGGTCTATGTGAAGGCAAAGATAAGGTCCCAGATCTTTCTTTTCAGAGAGGAACACCTACTGGGGAAAACAACTGGCAGATTACTCACTCGTTTAGGCAAATTGGTCAACCACTCTTACCTTCAGTTTGTCAACTCATAAAACATGACTGATGGCATCTCTCGTGTAGTATTTGTGACAACATTAAATGCATACTGGGAATTCATTTTTAAAGATGCCTGCCATATAGTCAGCACAGAGATTTTTACATAAAGCACTTCATAATTGCTTAACAAAGTAGTCCTTTAAACCACTGCACTTACATTATCACTACAGCTTTTCCAAACAAAAATGTGACATCATTTGTCACCCGGGTAAACAACTTTGAAGCAGCCTTGCCTTGGGAATTTTCTGACATTTGTCTGCCACTTTCACACCGAGGTTCAGAGACTAATCACGTATTTTCGGTTTCACAAATTTCACACGTCCTTAAAACACATTCTCCAAGTGAAGCAATATGCTAACTGCTGTGACCACAACCAAAGTATGTACAGAAGATTGTCCAGCCTGCTCACACATCCACACATATACTGCTTATTCACTTACAGAGCTGCATCTCTCCTGAAATACAAGCTCTATGAAGACACGGGTTGTGTCTAATTCTCCATTTTTGGATCGTAGAACAGTGTTTAGCATATATTTGGGGATCAAAACTGGAGAGATCAATCACATCCATGAATATCAGGAACATAATACAAACCATAACAATTCCCTTACAGACAGTGAATGCTCTAAATCATAAGAGGGAGCCTTCACTTTTCACTAGACTTGCAAAAGAGAATGGAGGACTATTCGGATTGAACTTGTGGTATAGGAAGATCTGGTGGCAGGTGATACAAGGTATCACAGGGTAGTTGACATTCTGTTTCCCTCTTCCTGGTTTTATGAGAAGATGAGCCTCCGTCCCCACCTACCATCAACAAGCCTGAATGAAGGGACACTCCACCTTCCTCCCTCCTGTCCACTGACGTCAGCAGGGTAGCATGGAATTCAGTTCATATCCCTACCCCGTATCAACACACAGTACACTTGGTGTCACCAAAACCTGCTTTATATTCCTTTTCCAAGCAATTACGTGGTGCAGTTTGGTATCCTGCTTTCACCATTACAGGTGAGCGAAGTCACAGGGCCATCTTCCAACCCACTTGTCTGCATGAAACAGTGTAAACATTAGTTTTGACAAGACACTGAAGGCTCCATGGGAAACTAAACATACACACTCATGTGGCTCTAATGGCACACCTCAACTAATACTGTAAAAGGCGGCTGGGAAGGGTGGTGCACGCCTGTAATCCCAGTACTCGGGATGCTGAGGCAGAAGGATTGCTGCAAGTTCAAGGCTGGCCTGGGCTACAAAGTGAGTTCAAGGCCAGCCTGATCTACATAGTGAGACCCTATCTCAACACAGACCAAAAAAAAAAATTGCAAGAGGATCCAGAGTCTCATAACATAATGTTCAAAATGTTAAAGGGAAAATTTAAAAAATCACTTATCCTAAGGACCAGGAAAAATCACAACTTGAATGAGAAAAGACAAGTAAATAAATCAGATGCTGGAATTATCTGACAGGGCTTTTAAAGCAACTGTAATAAAAATGCTTCAACAAGCAACTGTCAATTCTCTGAAAGCTAATTTAAAAATTAGAATATTTCAAGGAAGAAATGGAGATGAAAAAAAATAAATGCTACAACATGAATCTTAAAAACTTATGTTAAGTAAAATACGCTATTCAGATACCACAAAAACAAATCCACATATTGTATACTACCATTGATGTGAAATGTCTACAACAGGCAGGGTAAGGGTGGTGTGCCACGAGAGGTGAGTGGCAGCGGGCGCACATTTACTTCCAGGATCACAACCATGTCCTCACCTTGGATAATGATGACGCTTGCACAGCTCTGCAAACATACTGAACACGAGTGATGCGCACAGTTTATGTTTACAAGTCTTACGTAAGCTGCGCCACAGTGTAACTCAAACTTAAATTTGAAGAAAAGGAGTTATTTTGTCTCCAGAGCAAGTGGATTCCTTTTTTTTTTTTTTTTTTGGTACTGGGAATTGAGCTCAGGACCTTGCATTTGGCGGGCAGGCGCTTTGTGCTGCTGAGCTATATCCCTGGCCCAAGAAAGGAAGTTATCAAACTTAAAAAAAAAAAAACAATGACTAAAATAAAACCTTGTTGGATGCACTCCACGGGGAAGTAGAAAGGACAGAGACCAGACAGTGACAGTAGGCTGGGAGACAGGGCAGTCGGGCTCACCAAGTCGGAACAACAGGGAGAAAAGAGCTCAAAACATGGAACAGGGACGATACCAAAAGAGCCATCAGCACCGAGAAAGACACGATGAAGGGTGGGTCTGAGTTTGTGTTTAAGGGACAGCAGCTGGGGGGCTGGGGATATAGCTCAGTGGAATAAGCGCCTGCCTAGCAAGCGCAGGGTCCTGAGTTCAATCCCCAGTACCGCAAAAAAAAAAAAAAAAAAAAAAAAAAAAAAAAAAAAAAAAAAAAAAAAAAAAAAAAAAAAAGACTAAAGACAAGAGACAGCGGCTGAACATTAAGGTTTTTTAAGGGCTGAATTATTAACTACATAGGAATATGATATCCAGTGAGGAATGAAAGGGAAAGACATTCTCAAAAGAAAATAGAATTTGTTGTTAAAATATATACCCTTAAGATTGGCCGAAGAGGGGCCTTCAAACAGAGAGGGAATGAAATAATCTTGGACCATCAAGAGGAAGTAACAGAAAGAACTAAGGGCGTATCTACAATGAAGTTCAATTATACACCACGACCAACTATGATTTACACCAGGTATGCAAAGCTGGTTCAGTATTTCAAAGTCCATCAATGTAATCTAGCTTATCAATAAATTAAAGAATAAAAATCCAGTGATACAGAAACAACGTTTGACAAAACTGGATAACCATTCATGATTTTAAAAATGAAACTCAGAACTAGTAAGAGTACAGCTTCCTCAAGTGATACAAAACATCTACAGCTAACACACTGTATGCTGGCCCGGAGCAAACACTTTCCCCCTAAGACTGGCAATGAAGAAGAGTATCATCACACTCATCACTTTCCTTTTATATAGTGCTGGCATCACTAGCCATGGCAATAAAGTAAGAAAAAGAAATAAAAGTCACACAGATTGGAGAAGAAATAAAAATGTCCCTACTTCAGGTGACATAATCATGTATGTAGAAAATTCCAAGGAATCTACACAAAAGACATCTCAGAACACATGGAAGTTAGCAAGGTTTCAGGCCACAAAGCCTACAGTACACAAATAAAATCACATTTTAATTTTCTAACAACAAATATATAGAAAACAAAATTTCAAGTACAGTACTCACGGTTGCTTTAGAAGATGAAATAACTAATCATAAATCCAACAAAATGCATGCCTACATACACCTTTATCCTCAAACTGCCAAATGGTGGTGAAAGAAATGAAAGACCTAAGTGGAGGGAGAGATGGATCCTGCTTGTGAGTTAGAAAATTCAATAGAGTAAAGATATTCTTCCCAGACTGATTGTATAGGTTCAATAAAAAGGACAAATCAGACATACCACTTTTCTAAAATTTATAGAGGTATTAGACCTCAAATAATTAAAACTATAAAGGAAGAATCAAGTGGGAGAAACCATTTTACTGGCTGTTAAGAGTTTCCTAAATAGCCACAGTGGCCAACATGATACTAGTGGAGAGATTTCAAAAAGATCCATATTACAGAGAACTTAGAGACTCACATAAATTCACCTAAAGACAGTTTTCAAAAATATAAAGCCATTTACTATAGGATGGACAGAGAGCAAAGAGACTTCCATAGGCAATACAAACTAATAAATGAACCACAACCTGAACTTCACCTATTACTTAAAAAATTTGAAACAAACCACAGAATTAAATGCAAACCATAAAACGTTTAGCAGGAAAAACATGAAACTCTTCAGGACCCAAGTTCAGCTAAGACTGTATGCCATTAATAGCTCAATCTATAAAAGGAAAAACTGATAAATTGAACCTCGTTTTTTTTTTGTTTTTTGTTTTTTTTTTCCAATCAAGGTTTCACTATGCTGCTCATGCTGGCCTGGAACTCACAGTCCCCCTACCTCAGCCTCACATGTGCTGGGATTACAGGTGAGTGTCACTACATCCTGCAGAACCTCATTAGAGTAAAAACTTCTGCTCTGGGAAAGACCCAGGAAGAAAATGGAAAGACAAACTACAAATTGGGAGAAAACATTTTAAACAACATATTCTAAAAAGTTGCATTTAAAATATATAAATATCTTTCAAAACTAAACTGCAAGAACAGTTTTTAAAAGTAATCTGGAAAACGGACAAAAAGCATGAAAAGACACTGCACTGAAGAGGATACAGGGATGACGCACAAACACATAAAACGGTGTTGGTTATCATTAGCCAGTGTGTTATGGTTGATACATTGTGTCAACTTGGGGAGTCTAGAAGTTTGGCTGAGTGACTCAGCAGGAAGCCAGGGTGCTTACTTTGTACTCATCCTGAACCTGTGGAAGAGGAGGGCACGGAGATTGTGAGAGCTCTACATGCCCCCTGGGTGGGGTTAGCCTGTTTACAATGTAAGAGAAGGAAAGATGCCACTTGCCTGCCATTCCTCCCTTTGTGTTGTTTTTGCTGTGCTCTGCTGCCATGAACGTTTGCCCTCTGCCATGTTCCACTCTGCCTCTGAACCAGCCAAGAATGGACTGAAACCTCCACAAACTGTAAGCTAAATAAACCTTTCCTTCCTTCATTTTGGGTGTTGTGTATTTTGTCTCAGCAATGAGAGAAAAGTAACCAAGACACAGTGGAATGTGCCAAGGGAAACCACAAGCAGGTATCACTATATACATACCACAATTGCTAACTAAAAAGTACAGGTAATACCACCACAGCTGAGGGTGTAGAGAAACTGGACTGCTGGTGACATTTGCTAGAAGAAATGTAAAACAGTATGACCAGTCAGGAAAAGAAAAAAAAAAAAAGAGTACCCTTTTCTTTCATTTCTTTCAGAACTAAGTATGCATGTAACCCAGAAATGCACTCCTAGGCATTTACCCCAGTGAAACAAAGATTATTTAGAAAGAGGGAGATCATGGTTCATACAGATACCCAGCTATACATGTTTTCATCAGCTTACTCATAATCACCAAAAACTAGAAATAATTCCTAAGCCCCACATATCTTTCAATGAGTAAAGGAACTGTAGTACATGCATATCATGGGATATTACCCAGCTTTAAGAAGGAAAGAACTATGGATACAAGCCACCACTTCAATGGATCTCAAGTAGATTATCCTGAGTGGGAAACAAAGCCAGTTCTCCACGGTTGCACAGGTCAGTCCGTTTATACAGCATTCTTAAACTGACAGAATTACAGAGATGGAGAACAGAGTGGGGATTTTCAGGGATTGAAGCTTTAAGGAAAAAAGTGGCTACACTGTGCTAGACCAGCCCGTGGCACACTAAATGTCAAGCGCTGTCACAGTCACATGAATTTACCATGATAAAACCGTAACATAATTAAATGTTCACACAGTACCCATCTACAGTGTGAAAGCACGAGAGCTGAAATCAGAACAAAACTGATGAATTGTAATTTTGCTAATGTGTAAAATTATACAAGTCACACAAGATGTCAGTCACTGATAGAAGAACCAGGTAAAGTGGATTTGTGATCTCTATTATTTCTTACAGCTGCATGTAAACATTACTTGACAATTTAAAAAATTAAAACAAAATTTTACATGCCTTCTAGCAAAGTGTAATCCAATATATATCAAGAACTACAATCGTGCCCTTAGCCTGGCTTGGCAGTTTCAGTTTAGACATGATCCGTCATTTATTTACTCGACACTATAGTAGGCACTGTGGTACGTGGTAGAGATCCCATGAGTAAAAGAGCAGGCACAAATCCAGTCTTCATGAACTTTCAGACTAAGAAATATGAGAACAGATCAATGGTTGAAGAGGATCGTATTTTCAGTCATATGTGTGAGACACTAAATCAACATAAATTTCTAACAGTAAAAAAAAGGTTAACTAATTTTTCAACTACTACATGCTCATTAGTACGATTTAACAAAATGAAAAAATGCATAAAAATGAAACAGTAAATAAAACAGCACATATCCATCAGCGTTATTATAATTAATGACAACTTCTTTTATATGAATAAACATTTTATTTTTTTAGATAATTAGAAAGAATAAAGAAATGTAAGATAAATGCTTTCTAAACAACAGCTGATAGCATCTTTTCTGTGACATGGTATTTTCACTTTTCTTTATAAAAAGTATAGACATTCATTTATTTAAATTTTTTACAAAGTCAAGGTCAAATGGAAAAAAATAAGTACTGCTAAGATAAATTCAGCTTTTTATCAACATAAAAACAGTTGCAAAGGTTAGGTTCTGAGCGTGGCCCTTTTGGAAAGACAGCATTTGCAGCAGCTCTTCATCTCCACTGAGCTGAGTAACTGGGAAGACACACGGTGACCACTCCCCATGAAGACTATGCCTGCAGGCAAAGAAGGCAAAACCCACGGTGGGAAAAGAGTAAGGGCACCTGAGGGAAGGAAGGATGCTCGTACAGAACGTCGGGCTCAGTGTTACAAATAGCTCAGGAGGAATGTGGGAAGAAATCGTTTATGGGTTAAAGTGTGATTAAGGCGAGATAGTCACTAACACAAGTACAGCCAGATCTTCATAGCACAAAGTGCAATGGGGAGCTTGTAAATGAATCTGGTGAACTGCAAGGCCAGTCAAGCCAAGTAATGAATCACAAAAGGAATCACTTCATAGTGTTGTAAAACGATTTGGGCAAAATTGCAAACCTGAGCTGTCAAGTATAGGGCAGACCCTCCCAGGAGCAACCTGGGGGACACCCCATTTCCTGTTTCATCTCTTGAGAAAGGAGTTATTCTGAAACAAACTATCCCTGCCCTTCCTGTAACAACATACTAACTTCTGCCCGTCAAAGGCATCAGGCGCTGCCCACCCTAAGAGCACCCTGACAGAACACAAGGACCCTGCAGGGCTGCACTTGGGATGCTGCCAGGCGAGGCCAGGGTCCCACACACCTGCCTGGACACCTCTGACCCTTTATCCTAGCACTCTGTAAGGCCTCCTCCTGGGCTCACTAAACACAACTGCTGAACAAAATGTTGGGTCTTTTCTTTCCCAGCCCTATGCCTCTCATGTATTAAAAATAATAATAATAATAGTTTTGCTTTAAAAAAATTTTCCCAGGAAATAATGAGCAGAAGTTGCCATGGATCTGTAACGGATCCTAGAATAACACAGACAGGCAAGAACCTGTCCATACAGCAAAATTCCAAATATGAAATTCATGGTTCAGAAAGAGATAGACAAATAAATCTGGAGGAGCTTCTCGAAGAACTTTCCTTTGTTTCCCCCCATTTCTCATGGAATTTTGTTCATGTAAAATAGTTTTGATTCTATGATAAAAGAGCCACCCTGTCGGGGTCAACATGAAACATTTATGCCACGAAGCCCTCTACCTAACAAGGGAAGTGGGAGGGGCAGAACACATCACGGGGTTGCTCACTGTTTTTCTTAAAGACATCTATAGTTTTAAATAACTTTATTGTTTAAATCTCATCTGGCACTTCAGTTTCTTGAAAATTATCAAGTTAGGCATGAGTTAAAGGAGCAGTCCGTCTGGGCTGCAGTTTAGGTCTTAAGTGCTATGCCGCTCTTAGATCTTTCTCCTTGGCTTGGCACATCTTTGAGATGCAGCTATTGGAACAGAATCCCAGAACATCTGTGGCAGGGAAACAATTCTTTCTTCTTCGTGACGGAGCCGTCCGGTCCATGTGACTCATCCTGGTGGCCAGGAAACAGCATCGCCTTCTTTTTGTGCTTTTACTAACAGTGATAAGGAAAGTGCATCTTTCCCAGCACTTGCCCACCCACTCTCACCCTTGCTCGGAGGCATTCCATTTACTCTTTTCTGAGGACAGCATCCCCTCGGGTCCTACACCAGGGATCCCGCCCGACTCTGGGCTGGCACCATGACAGGTACGGCACCAATTCGCTCCAGCGTTGCCTGGCTGACGGTGTAGGAGTGGGGGGGGGGCAGCTGGGGCTTCCTGCTGACTGAGCCATTGTTCCTGGGCATGATCTGTGGTGACGAGCTTCTGTTAGCTGTCACTACCAGAGTTTTATGTGGACCCGGGACCAGGTGGTTCCCATTGGCATAGATGGATGGGATATTGGCATTGCCTGAGTGGAGGGAGAAAGACTGGCGCAAGTCACTGAAGTGGTTGAATGACTCTGTGTTCCCATGAACTTTTGGGTTGTTGCCCCAGTAGCGACTGTTGTAGGTATTGGAAGAGGTCAGCGTGTTGTTCTCTGAGGAGGATATCTCCGTGTGAAATGCTTTGGCAGAAGAGCATTTAGGTGGAAGATCATCCTCCCTGAAAAGAAACAAATCTTAAGTTGTCAGTAGGCTTTACTTGAGGTCTAGCCTACGCTCCTTCCCAAGGCTCTTTCTTTTCACATCCAAAATCCCTAATCTTCTACCATGAAGCAAAGGTAGCAGCCATGAATGACCTTTGCTTTGGTATTCACTTCCTGTGAGACCACTGTCAGTGAGACTCTGCTCAGCTGCTTCATCCCCAAGAGGAAATATCAACTTGCTCAAAGACGGTCTCTTCTAATGTAAATGAAATACATATATACACACATATACATATATACATACATACATACATACATAATTTGCCAATAAATATATGTGTATCTTAAATCCACTGGGTCAGTTGCCATAAAACAACTAGAAAACCAAGCTACAGACAATGGACAACTTCAGGGACTGATTAGTGTTGTCTGGCTTTCATGGTGTTTGAGATTTGAGAAATCACTGTGGTCTGCTGATGAGAAGTTTTCTGTTGTGATATTACTCAGGGATAGAATCTATCCCTACAAACAGCCCAAACTCTTAAAGAGTTACAAGAGGCTAAAGAGGTTATTAAATTAGATGTTAATTCACTTATTTAAAATTTATTGAGTACATACTACTAGATATTTCATGCAAAAAAAAAAAAAAACAATCTAAGAAGTCACGCAGCGATGACAGTGAAAAAACACTGGTATCTGAAAAGGCTGGCAAGGGGCTAAAGCTAACTTATGTAAGGAGGGGATGCTTGGCTAAATCTTGAACCCAATCAAGGGACTGAGTGAAGAGCTGGGAAGAAAGGGAACGGCAAAGGAAGCATTAAACTGAGCAAAGATCCTGAGGCAAAGAAGAATGCAGAACAAACTGGAACACAGAGTGAGTAGCATGGTGGCGGAGAGGAGCAGGTGAACGGATGTGGGTCAGGAAGTCTAAAAGGCTGTGTATGTCACACTGCAGAGTCTGGGATCAGCGGAGCATTTGCAAAGGCTACCATAGGCTTGAACTCTCACATCTCTACAATATTTCTTTAAAGATCATCCTGACACTGTTTTTCTGCAGGTGTTCCTATTTTTCTCTGAACTGTCTATGATTTTTCTACAGTTCAAATGTGCCCAAGAGTCCTGTATTGAAGTCTGACCCCACTCTGAAGTCCTTTGCGAGTAAAAACTTCATCATGACCTCTGGTATTCAGAAGTGAGGCCTTGGAAAGTGACTAGGATTAGCTTATGTCACCGGGATACAGCACCCATGAATTCTAGCAGCTTTATAAAAAAAAGGAGAGAACTCAAAGAGACACATTTACTCCCTGCCTCTTTTGATGTCCTCTGCTACCTCAAGACTACCCGCAAGAAGGCCAGCATCTGGTGAGGCACCCAGGCTTTGCCCCTCTTAGAACTATGAGTCAAAATAAGCCTGTTTTATTTACAAGGTAGCCAGCCTCGGGTACTTTGTCACAACAATGAAAATCACATCAAGCCACAGAGCTGTGTCTGTGCAGAGGAACAGGGAGTGCCCCTTTCTACTGTGTGCTCTTACTATGAAGGCCACATATATTTTAAAAGAACTTTCTGATAGTAGGCATCCCCAGAGCTCTGGAGTTCTGAAGAAGCAATGGCACTCTGCATTTGTCTCTTCCCAGTCAGGCGCAAGTTGGGGTTTTCATGAGTCACTGAGTATAGGTGAGCATTACTGTGAGGAAAAGCAATGTAACATACAATAAAATAGCACCTGGTCACTGTCACCGACTTGGCACCAAGGCTGTAAGATTAGCAAAGCAACCTTGACTGCCAAAATGCATGGAAATACGTATTGACTGAGCAGAGCAAACAATCTGGCATACAAACCTTATTTCGTTTGGAATTTCTTCTTCCTCCTCCTCTTTGTTTTTGCTTCTCCAGTAAAAGAACGCCCCTAAAATCAGTGCAACGCAAAGAATGCTAATAACTGCACCGGCGCCAATGGCTCCAGCTATAAGTCCAGTGCTCCTGGGCTGGGCTGCAAAGTATATTTAAGGTGCATTTAAAGAAAGAGAAATTTTTTATACCCGCACAGCTGTATACACATATGTAAACCAGTTTGTACGTACAAAACTGTCTACTGTGTCGCATCCACATTAAGTTAAACCCTGGATAACTTTCTCCATCCCCAGTGGCAGTAGTTGGTTCTCCCCGTCTACTGAATGAATAAACCATTAAACAACTCTCAGAGCCTCAGGACAGCAGCAGCTGGAGCAGAAGAAGAATAGTCAGTATCTGTCTAACTTGCCTGAGTGCCCCAACTGTGCCGTGGCCCTTGGTGACATGCCCTATAATCTCACCACAGACACAGCATCCCTTCTGCAACTAAAATTCTAATATCCCAGAATCTCACCTAAAGAGAAAGTGTTTGCAGTGTTTATAAGCACTCAACAAGCAGCCAGATAAGGAGGTATTAGGGGAACCCCCTCAAAGGTCTTACCATAGCTGTATAATCCTTACAAATTTATACAATGGCTAGAACACAGTGAAATAAATTCAGGTTTGATTCTCATGACCTTGAAGACAGAGATATTTTGCCACAAAGACTATCATAATCCTGAGGCTTGAAAAACACACTGAGACATTTACATTGAGTAAATATTACAACAATATTTTCAGCACTGATTAAAACCAAAGAATTGCTATTGAACCTTTAGAAAACCTCTAAACAATTAGGCAGAACCCTTTGTTTAACAAAGATCTTAGCAAATTCACATCTAAAAGTTATCACTGTAATTCTGTATACTTACGTGAAATCACCTGGAGATCCAAAAGACAGGTACTGGTCCCAATGGCATTAGAAGCCACACACTGGTACAGACCTGAAGACACAGCACTAATGTTCCGGATGGTTACTGTTCCCTGGACCTGGTCTGTTGCAAAATAATCACGTGAGGGTTTGACGGGATGAGTAAGAAAACCAGTAAAATCAGCAGAACATCAGACTGTGGAAATAAGTTGGTGTACTGAACTTACTCATTTTGTTCTTTGGGGGGGAGGAAGAAATCTTTGGTTCATCAGTGTTAAAGATTAAAATCACTGTAACACGTTAAAGATCTGGAACTTAATTATTAAGGACTGTCCTTAGTAAGGACAATCTTAAAATTCAATCTGCAGATTAGCATGTTATGTCTTAAATGTTAAGTGACCTTCCCTGCAGATCAGCATGTTATGTCTTAAATGGTAGTGACCTTCCGTGAGGCAACGGTGGCTAATCTGTGTCCTAGAGAATTTATAATCAGCACCATGAAATTTTAATTCTAAAGAAATGCAGTACCATGAAAGACAGGCTGGGTTCTGTAATAACGTCCACCTTAAACTTCATGGAAAAAAGTTGGCTTTGTGCTCTAAAGTACAAATTATTACTCCCTTTCAACAATTATTACAACTGTTGCATTTGCTCAGATTACCCAAGAAGTGGGTAATAAGACAAGCATGAAGGTGTTCAGAGGAAACACCAGTAAAAGAGATGCAAAGAAAACTAGAACAGGAGGGAGATCCACAGACTGTAATGCAGGCCTGCCCTGTGAAGGAGAGAGAAGGACGAAGTCTGGGTAGGAAGAGTCTCGAACTACAGCACAGTGTTATGGAAGTTTCCACTAGACACAAACAGATTCCTTGGGCCAAAGTCATTCATTAAAGGAGCCCCATGCCTGGCAGCAAGAGACCTGCCTCAGTATCCCCGAGCCCCAACCTTCACTAGGAGCGGGGCCTTCATAGAAGCAGGTGGATCCAGAGGGGAGGTGGTTGGGGCTGTCAGTTGATTATGTTCCCCACAGGAGGCTGGAGCAGTGGACTTTAAAGGCCACACCATGATATGGCCAAGAAATACTTTTACAGTTTGCTTGTTAATAATTCATCAATATAAGCATAGTTTGATTATTCCTATAAAATGTAAATGTCTTGCAGCAATAAGAAGCAAAGTTAACAATTACGAATATGCATCAAACACCAGGTAAGCTTTTATACATACTATATCAATCTTTACCGTGACCTTGTGAAGTAGTGTTACTATTAATCCTCTTGAACAGACAGAGAACGAAGCTTTAGCTGGGTGATAAGACCGCACGGCTGCTCACTAGAAACTGGAACTGGGGAGACGGCCACCTCACCTCTTGCCTCTGCTCTTACCGCCTCCCTGTGCTGTCCTCTCGGCCACTCAAGATAGCTGCTCACTTACTTACAAGTAAGCAGAAAAGTCTCCTGATAGCACGGGTTAAAATAAAACTAAACACACACACAAAAACCTGGCACATACTACAAGCATGCCAGGGCCAACTTGGAACTGCCCCATCCTGGGTTGTGATTTTTATATGGATCTAAGATTTAATTATCTGCATTCTGCTGGCAGCTTTCATCTTTATCTACATCAAAGCCAGAAGCAGACAGGGGTCAAGAAAAACAGATCTGGCCAGAACATGCACACCTTTATCAACTTCTTCATTTAATATAAAATGTGTGGAGCGCCATCTTTTTTTTCTTTTTTCTTTTAAAGATGAAAAAAACCAAAACAACAATGAAGACAAAATCAGAACAACACAAGAACAATGGAAATGATACACGACCTCAAAACAAAATGACAGAAAATACAGAACGTATTTTCATGAATTTGTGTCACCCTTGCGCAGGGGCCTGCTAATCCTCTCTGCATTGTTCCACTTTTCGTACACGTGCTGCCGAGGCGAGCACTGGAGTGCTATCTTTTGTGCTGGGTAATTTCTGAAGATGGTGCTACGATGATGAACAAGACAAACCTTAATGAGACAAGAAGGCAAGCAATTATAATACATGGGCTAAGTGCTAGTCAGGGCCAGAGAATTCAGGGCGCCGGGGAAGGCACAGGAAGGCCCTCTAATGAGTGCCTGGGAAACTATCAGAACAGAGAGAGGAAAAACCAGGCACTGGTCTAGACTGGCCCAAGTATCTGTGCGAATTCACTGAAAGATCCCTCACACATCCGTGCCCTCCGTGCCATCCTCAGCCTTCTAACACAGGAGAATGCACTGCATTCATGACTGACTCTGAATCATAAAGTCAAAACAGAAAACTGGGGCTATCGCTGTTGGGCAGCCCCACTGGGGGCAGTGGGTCTCTCCTGCCTTGTGCCCTGCTTGGTTCCCCAGACCCTCATCAGACACCACCCGCGGGTGCTCCTCTAGCTCCGTTAGCAGGCACCTCATGCGCTTACTGCAACTGCTACCTCACCAGGGCGAGGACTGGGTTTGTCCTCTCACCGGATCGCCATGCTCCGAAATCACCCAGCATACAGAATGGGGATCACCTTTACTGAAAGGTGATCAATCCATCAAAGGTGTTACCTTCTTGCTCCTATCTACCACATACACTATACTAAAAGCTTTAAAAGGGCCTCATTTAGTCCTTGTAACGAGGTTAGCTCTATATTCACTGCTTTTCAAAGATGAGAAATCTCAGAGGAGCTAGGCAATTTGTCCAAGATCACACAGTACACAGGTAGCAGCAGTCTATAAAATCAGATCTGTCCAAATCCAAAGCTCAGAATTACCAGATGCACACTGGGCCTTCCAACAGACACTGGAAATTATGTTGTTGTCTACAGTGAATCTAGGGGAGATTTTCTAATGACGCAGTGTTCCGACGTTGTTAGTATTACAGATGAAGCCATCTGCCTAACTCCCTCGTCAACACATGTTCTGCTATCCTCACGCTAGACAACCATCATCTTTGGGCAGCCAACCCCACAATCCCACATGCTGTTATTTTCTTTTCTTAAGCCCTCAAATTCTAAAACTTTGATCAGTTCACAGCAAACCAGTAATTTTGTTGATGTTTCCACAGAGACAATTTGGGGAATTTTAAACAGCTGTTCTAAGCAGTATTCTGGTATTACAAAGAGGTAAACTTGAAAGATTTCTGCATTAAAATTTTATTTTTAAAAGGTAAAGTCACTCACTGTTCTTCCCTTGTTTGTGTAGACACAGACACCATGTGCACGTTGCTATAAGAAAGTGCGATTAAATGAGGTTGACATCCCGTGACGGGACTGACTCAGAGTGCAATCAGGGAAGGAGACAGGCACATCGGTAAGACAGGATTAACCAGAAACTAAACAGGCCTGTTTACGTAAACAACACAAAGCAGGGATGGGAGCAACTATTCAGCAAACACCAGTCTGCAGCCACACTTCCTGACTGGCAGAGCTCATTCCTCACACTGTCACTTCACTGGGCCTGCTCAGGGATAGAAGCGACTTGCCAAAGTGAAGTTAGAGGATAAATGCTCTTTTGATCCGCTTTCTTTCAAGGAACAGGGAAAGTTCAATTGTATGGAATTACATAGTTTGGAAAGCTCAAAGGACACCAAACCCCACTGCTTTAGTTCACAGCAGCACTGTACCTGGCACAAGCTGTATGCCTGGCTAGAATGCTCTTCAGAATTAGAAGGAAACCAATCTAAGAATATCTTTCCAATTCCATTCTTTCTCATGAGTTCCAGAATCTCACTTCTGGCTGCTTGGTCAGTGCCACATGAACTAAGAGCATATGTTCCAGAGTCAACCGGCCTCGATTTAAAGCTGAGCAATCTCTTACTGATTATGTATGTGGTCTTGCTAGGTTACTTGCTCTTCATCCACATTTTAGCTTCCTCATCTGTAATATGGAGCTGTCAAAGTGCTCATGCATCCATGGTTATTGTGAGAATCAAACGAGATAATGCAAGGTAATGAGCTTAGTATAGCATCTGGTAATGTTTCTGTGTGGGAATTTCTCCCATTAATTTCTTGGGAAATTTACACATTTTTCTGAATGAGAAAGATCTGTCAAGAAACTTCAAAAAGATCTAGTATCTGCAAAGTCCCGAAAAATATTAATTTTGGGGATTTGAGGATGAAAGGTAAGAATTTATAAGTAACAAAATATTCCACATTTTCATTATTTACCTATTTAAATAACAATGAATGACTGCAATAATAAACACTGAGTCATTTCTAAGTCTCATAAATATGCTGCTTAAAAGAGACATAACGGAAGTGAGACAGGAGGATTGCAAGTTTGAGTCCTGTCTGGCAGCTTTCCAAGACCCTATCTCAAAAAATACAAAAGGTTAGGGACGCAGTCAATGTTATAGCACCCTTGGATTCAACCCCTAATACCACACAAGACAAGATATACTAGTAAATGCGTGGTTTACTACCATTGGAGCCAACATACTATTACAAAATTATATATTTCAGAATGCACAGACTTTAAAATTAGATATGTAACAGGGATCTAGACTTGAAACAGATATTTGATGATCAAAAAATTGTAAAAAGAAAAAAATCAATGTAAAATAAATGCCCAAAACTCCTGTTTAAGAACTTAAGGATGATACCACATATAATTAATATTTAAACTTCATCACTCTTAAAGAAAAATGTAAAGGGCAGTAAATATAGTACCCAGCAGCCCTGATCTTTGTGTGCTCTCCGCATACAGAAAACAACTCATTTCATTTTTTGTTCTGATGCTGGTTTTGTTAAGATGGAGATGGTGAGTATGTGTGTATGGGGACCTGTCTGCTTCAGGAAAATGCCCCAAACACCTTCCAGAGGGACATAAAGATACATACTGCTTCCTATTTGCTGAATTCATTTATTCAATGATGAAAATATTTTGTCTGCTTGTCTTCTTCTAGTTTTGCCACTGACGTAGGTACTGCTTTTGCCAATTCAGATTTAAATCTGTTCATTTCTGGCTTTCTGTCAGTGTTTTCCACAGTAACACTCCCATCTTCTTTTTGTGCTTTGGTCCTCGAAGTATTCACACAAAGCATTGAAGTCTATGGCAAATATCCAAACATTACAAACTACCAGTAAGTTATCCCGGGCAATACTGGCTTAATGCAATATTCAGATGACACTAACATTACATGGAATCACACATCACAGTTAGCAGCTTTTTTTTTTTTTTGCCTCCAAAACTTATTTCTTGTTCCAACATTTAACTGCACCTCCCACATCAGTGATTCTTACTTAACTCTCTCTGCGATTCTAACTTTCCCTATAACTTCTCCCATCACTGTCACTAGGGACTTAATTCAGACCCTCTCATTTCTTCACGGAGCCATTACCCAAACCTCTCAGACAGGAGATAGTGGACAATTTTCAGCCCTGATTTCTGACACTGGCTCCAAGATGTACATCTAGCTATCTTGATTTCTCTAGTCCATGAGCACTCACAATCTCTAAGATAACATTCAAACTCCTTGCATGTGACACAGCCTTTCGCCAAGAATCTACACTTGACTTTGCCCATGCTCCTGTACAGCCAAACCTATACAGACTATCATATCAGCTCCACAGACTTCTCATTTTAAAATGCCAAACTTTTACACTTGCAAAAATTTACATGCATGAGTCACTGCATTTATATGTAGTCAAGTGATTCATCATTTGAGATCCTTTTTGGCTCAGGAATCTCCCTTTAAATTTCTTCCTGGACTCTCCAAAGAGGATGTCTTATATTTCGATTTTGTGACACTGTATAGATATTTATAATATTGAACACGTTGCATTGTTATCTCTGTATATCTGTCTTCTCCATTGGATGATGAATTCCAGGATGAAAATACATCTCTTCATAACCCTGATTTCTCCACTTTCTCCAACACTCTCCCCTAAAAATAGCTGGACAGGATAAGGGCCGTGTGTCCTTATTTATGTGTCTGGATACACATGTGTTTTTAAAGGATGAAAGTATGTACAAACACAAAATATCACAGACATTTAATCTTTTAAAGATGGTGTGCTAAACATGACCTGGGATGTGCTTCTTCACATCAGAGGGCAAAAGGGAAAACAAAAGACTTGTCTGGTCAGAACAGCATGTTGATGAAGCAGAAAAAGGTCCACATTTACTTGAAAACTTAAGTGATGAAACTTTCCTGCTCCCCTGAGAAAAGTATGGGAACACAGTCACTGTGGAGGGAAATAGAACTGGCAGTTCAAAAGTGAGAATCAAAATTCCTAAGTCTTCATAGCAAAATGGAAATCGGGCAAACCAACTGTAAACTGGGCAAACCCAGTATCCTCTCTGGGCCTCAGCCTTCCTGTAACGTGACAGTGCTGGTGTCTAGGTCTGTTATGATAGCTTCCTGCTCACGCTACACTCTCCAAGTGACACTCTGCCCAGCGCTCACAAGCCAGCAGAGTGGACCTGGATTGTTTCCCCCCACCATATTAAACTATGGAAGGACGTGGGCAATGCATTTCTTAGAAACAATGAAGAAAAATGTACAAGCAGTTTTTGAAACTGCTAACCATTAACAATAAAATAAGCATGTTAGACCTTATATTTACCAAAGCAAAAGAATATAGGAGATTAACTGCTGCTAATTTTAAAGACTCATTTTAAGGTTCTCTGCACTTGGGAGTTGTGAAGGCTCTTCTTCACTCTTTCAGTTAAAAGAAGAGATTTTCCTAATTAAATTCCCCCAGGTTCTCTTCAGAGTTTAAATTTTACTAAACCACTGTGAAAAGCAACTGTGTTTAATTCAAACCCTGGCTGCCAAGAGGCTATACAGCTTGGAGACTAGGTGGCATTCCAGAAAAACCACCTCACCTCTGTTATTTGATACCCATCCTTCTTGGGAGTATACATGTATTATCCAAGCAGTTCCCACCCTGGGTGCACAAGAGGAGTATTTTCTAAAAACAGTCATGCTAGAGTCTACCACAGACCAATCACAGAATGTCTGGAGGAGAGGAAGGGGGGTGAACATTTTTTAAAGGCTCCTAGGTGATTTCAATGTAGGTGGAGTGAAGATTCCTATTATAGAAATGTACTGTAAAGTAAATTCTCTGCAAAGAGCTATATAATTTTTAAAATTCATCGCACTGTATTTTTAAAATTCTACACCAAATATAAAGAAATAACTTAAAACACCTCTTACTGGGGCTGGAGTGTAGCTCAGTGGTAGAACACTCGCCTAGCGTGGGAGGGACCTCGGGTTTGACTGCTTCCAACAAACAGCAAAACAAAACAGAACCTCTTCCAAAAACTACACAACCACCTCCTGAAATACATTCAGGTAAAGTTACAACTTCAAAGTAACTTAAATACCCAAAAATAGAGAGCTGTATGTAACAATATATTCCTACAACGGTGTTTGTAAGAATAAATTTTTATGATTAATATATTCTTAGTTTAAAAAATCAGGTTACAAAACCAAAAAATAACATTTACATAAAACAACTGAAAAGGAAAAAGGCACACTGATACAGACAAAAGAGAGACAACAAAGCTGATGTGAGCAGCGTGTACCTCCTGATACGCAGTCCTTGCAAGAACACAGGAGCGCTGCTCTCTGTTACCAAGAACTAACCCACGGGACGCTGCTTAACCTGCGTGCTAACTCCTCCACTTTTGCCTTCTTTCTTTATTTCTGTAATGGTTACATTTTTATACTTATGGGTAACTTTTAATCACAAGGAAGTCATTACGTTTGGCTTGTAGCTAGGACTGGTGCATTTTCTGGAAAAATCTAAGTTGTATTGGAATATGTTATTTTGAAATCTAATTTATTAATATACTCATTGAGAAGTGAATATAAATTTAAAATCTGACTCATCTAACATTTATTATTATGACAGGTAAGGTTATTCAAAGTACTTCTGATAATGAATCCAGAATTTGAATTATAAGATACAAAAATTTCATCCCTGCCCTTCAAGTTCACTTTTATATTAAAGTACAAAGAATATTCCAGTTGCAAAGAGAGTACCAAGAAATATGATAGATGCATACTTATCTAGCAACAGAGGTATGAAAAGCTCTTCCTAAAGTACTTCAGAACTTGCACACCATCCTGAGAAACGTTCACTTGTAATTCCAATTTTATCCACTATTCCACAGAAATACTACAAAGTACCAATCAGGGAATGTGAGGATATTGAAGATGATATTTTAACCCCTTTATTTTACTGTAAAAGTAACTCTCTTACAGAAATAAGTTACTGTAAAATCTGGAATTTGAATATAGTTTTCAGCATTTCAAGACAAGCAATTTTAAGTATGTCACTTACAGTGGTGAGATTTACAAGTCAGTCTACAAAAAGAGCTATTTAGCCCACAGTGTGGCTTAAACATTTAGCAATGAACAATCAGCAAAGAGCACTGGTGTTGCAGTAGTCATTACGAAAATAACGCCAGTTATCATGTTAAAGAAAATTTGTTTCTTTAAATGAGTTTGGGGCCAGATGAAGTAAAAGCAGATAGCAATGTCCATCAATATTCTGTAAGGACTCAGATAATCTACAGGCTCCTCCTAGGCTCTGAGCCCCAATCTGTTCCTATATTTAAGTCCACCAAACAACTTGGGTCTCTCCCATGGGAGGCAAGGACCTTCAATATGACTCAAACTAGGTCTAATTAAGATTGAGTCGGCCTCTATGTTAATGTCAACTCTTCATATTAAATTAACATTTGTAACTCTTCCCTGAGAATACTACAAGGACCATTTTTTGTATTTGGGGTAAATGCAACACATGAGGGTGCTATATTTTCTTGAAACAGAAGATTTTATAATAATTCTACATTTTCCCTTCATTTCATGAAATTTCCTTAATGTTCAACAATGTTTCCTCAAAGCTAAGTGTAATTAGCTGGATTTCCATGATGCTCAGGTGTCCTCATCTTTACCTGCTGTGACAAATCCCTCAATCTGCTGGGATCTGAGCCCTTCTGAACCTGTTCTCTTTCCTGTGTTCTTTCTCTAAACAGATTTGAGAGTGGAAACAGGATTAACGCTCTTGCAACTGTGCAGATGCTTCTCACACTAAAACAGACAGTGGGGCCAGGGATATAGCTCAGTGGCCTAAAGTGTCTGCCTGGCAAATGCAAGGTCTTGAGTTCAATTCCCAGTACAAAATAAAGAAATAAAACAGACAGCTCTTTTCCAAGGAAGAAGTGGGTTCCCAAACAGAAATGTTAGGTCTGTCTTAGAGTTAACTCCGAGAAGTTACCACTCAGCTATTTCACATCTTCATGCTGACAGAACAGGCTTTCTGTATACAGCTGGTACTGGATGAGCAGTGCTTCACAAAGGCAGCACACAGGAGGGAAAAATGCTTTATCACTTTAAAATTGGAGACTTGGGACACTTTTTGAGCATGTACAAATACAGTTTTTGTGAACTCTATTAAAGTTGATTTCTTGACAAACCTTACAGTTTTCCCCAATAATGAGCAGAAAGGTTAAAGCAGCACTATACATACCCTGAGTAGCTGTTGGAGGTAGCTTGAGGCTATTGTCTAACTTCTCCCAAAGGTAAGTTGGCCGGGGAATGCCTTCCTCTGAGCTACAGAGCAGGATCACATCGCTGCCAATGTCCTGGGATCCTTGGATTTGGCAGTGTGGGGCGGAAGGGGGAACTACAATAAGAAAAGGAAGAAGGTACACATTCACTCTGAGCCGAGGGATAAGGGAGCAGACATCAATACTCAGCACCCTGGGACCTCAGGTAACACCGATTCAGGATCACACAAGGAGACAGTCCCATAGCTGAAGCCAGAGGACAACCATGCACTAATTTCTAGGCTTGGAAAGGTGCACAAGGTCTTCCACTTCAGTCTGCAGAAGCAAATGTGTAAGAACTACACACATGCATTATATTTTCAGGGTATCATGGTTTTTGGTTCACTCTAAAACAAATCCTAAGGCCCTTCATGCAACATGCTGCCTTTAAAAACACTGCTGAAAGTCCGTGTTTAGAAACACTTTCAAGGAACAGAAGCCCCACCTTGCCAGCCGATCTCAGGCTGAGACCACCTTAGCAAGGCTTTCATCGCTTTCCAAGCAAAATAGGTGGGCATACTTTGTGTCAAGTTATTTCATGGCAGGGAGAGTTGGAGTAATATTAAGTTGGGATAAAGTTGATAGCAAAGCACTGAACGTTACTATCCAGTAATGTCTGCTTTATAATCAGACATTATAACCATTCGCATAGATAAAAACACAAAAGACAAGGAAAATAAGTATCAGAAAGTAACACTAGTAAGAAAGGTAAGTAAGTGGTTATTTACACTAGTAAAAAGCAAGCAACAGAAATCTAAGTCCATGGCTAAAAATTCCAATACTCAGAAATGTAGACACCAGGAGTTTAAGTCTGAGTAATGATACATTTACATTGCTAGTGATTTTTCAATAAATGCATTCACCCCTTCAAAAATGAATGAAAAATGAATGCAGAATATTCAGAGGAAGTGGGAAAGAGAGTGAGTGGGAAAAGAGAACATAATGAAAGGCAGGAAGAATAAAAATCTCAGAACCCTAACTGCTGTGATGGGGCGAACAATCTTCTACATTTATCCTCTTTGACACCACCACTGTGAT
Source organism: Dinomys branickii (assembly GCA_004027595.1). NCBI lineage: Eukaryota > Metazoa > Chordata > Mammalia > Rodentia > Dinomyidae > Dinomys > Dinomys branickii. The sequence continues at coordinate 7,375 of PVLD010021148.1, read as the reverse complement.
ACTCTTAAAAAAAAAAAACTCAAGATAATTCTTTAGAGGCAGCATTAACTATAAAGTAAATAAAAATAAATAAGCTTTAACAAGTAAAAGAATAAGCTCAGATACTATAAGAAGCCAGCTATCTAACTTACAGGTATATGCACCATAATAATATATAATTCTAGTAGTTCTCCATATCCAATACTCAGAGCACTGAAAATCTACACAATTTTAACATATTATAATAAATAATATTTCTTTGTTTTAGAGAAGTCTTAGAGACCATCTGAGGAAGAAAGGGGCAGAAAGGCTGTGGAAGGACGAGAATGACGAGAGTGAACCGGGAGAGAAGGCGGCCAAGGAACACAAGCAGACTGTGCTGAGCAGACGAGGAAGCAAACAAGCCAGACAGCAGACTTCAACGTGGATCCCCAGGTTCATGGAACCGTTCTGTCACTCACCTAACACAGTGAGGCCTGTGACCCCAATGTTCCTGCCCCCTCTGTCTGGAAGGTTGTTGACCAAACACTGGTAGGTGCCTGTATCTGACAGCTGAGTGTTATTAATGAAAATGGACACATTGGTGGCTGGCATTGGGCCTGTAAATCCTACCCTACCATGGAAGCGGGGAGCACCGTCAAACATCTGTCCGCCCTGATAAAGAATGACCTGCAAAAGAAAGCCAAATAAATCAAATGCCCATAGCATCCCCTCCTGGACATATACCAGTTAGCTATTTAGCAGGCAGTACCAAATGTTCCTGCCTGAAATGTTGGAAACGTTTATTTCCAATGTATGACTTGTTATTACCAACATTTTGTTATCACGCATGTCCATAGGTATCTCAGGGTTCTAAATTCTCATGTACCAAATTAGAATAACAGCTTTCCCTTATCAGAACATGGAAAGTGTATATGGATACCCTACATTAACCTATACATACTTTACCAATTCAAAAAGTTAACTACAAAATCCAAAGTTTAAAAAATATTAGCATTGCCATTGTCATGATGACTAGGCCACAAAATGGTACATTATAGTCACAGACTGAATATAAATAAACTTCATAAAAAGAAGCAGACTGTTATTCTTATGTCAATTTCTAATACTAAAGTTAAGTATTCTTGGGGGAGTGATCAGAATGATATGTAACAACAAGCCCTGTGGGGTGGGAATGTACTTGAATCTTTCTTCTGTAAGTGACACCGTTTACTGGGGATTAGCTCCCATTTTCACATGCTTTCTTTTGTGTGGTCCCCTCTAACATGAAGGACACTCTGAGTTGCCTTGTGTGCCTACTTGTGTTTCAGTACTTGTGAAATTAACTCAGAACACCAAGTGCTACTATCTAACATTAACTCCTGTTTCTACTACTTTTTAAAAGTACACACTCATCACCTGTTGAGTGACAAAATAGACCTTGATTTTTCTGTGTTGGTATTTTCCTGTCAGCAATTTTTTTTTAATTCTAGGTTTCTGCATAAAACTCTCAGCAGAATCTCCTTGGCATGTGATGATTATGATGATAATGATAATAATAACAATAAAAGTCTTCTAAAAAGAGGATAGCCTTTCCTGAAAACTGACAATTACATAGGAAGGGGGACTTAACACAGCACAGACATACTAAAAATGCCACCTTATCTCAGAAACCAAAATGTACTCCCCTACCCTCTCTTATAAAAGGATTATTTCAGAGGAAACATAGGACAAACAGAAGTACCTGTTCAGGTTGGTTAGCATTGGAGAGAGGAATGACCATCCAAATGACATTGAGGTTAAGGAGGGCAGCGCTGGTAGAAAAAGTGCAGGGCAAGACTGCTGTTTGGCCCCGGGCCACCTGGACACTCCCAGGGCTCTCTGAAACTTCCAAGGACACTGCAACACCTACAGGAGAAGGAACATGGAAGTTATATGGTCGTCTCTGCCTGACAGTCCAACCGCTTTCAGAAAGGTATGTATGTTTAATATGATCATATTACTCTGGTAATGGGAACAACTGACATTAAGAGTCTTGCCAAACAATGGCTGACAGTCACTGAGCCAAGTAATACAAGTGGTCCACCCCTTTACCTCTTGGAGACTGCAATTAGAAATACTTCAGCTAGATACGGTGGCACATGACTGGAATCCCAACTATGCCCGAGCCTAAATCAGGAGAATCACAAGTTCCAGGCAGCCAGAACAGTTCAACACAACCTTGTCTCAAAATAAAATTTCAAATGGACTGGAGATATATCTCAGAGGTAAAGGGCTTGCCTAGCATGCACAGGACCCTAGACTCAGAGCCCAACACTTCAGGAAAAATAAAGAAAGAAAAAATAGACTCTACCCAGCATCTGACCAGATTCAAAAACAAAAACAAAGCACAACATGAGAGAATGTTACCACTAGGATTTGTGCAAAGATTACAAATGGTGATGAAAGATGAAAAATAACCTGAATTTTTAAAGTATCATGATAACAGAATACCACAAAATTAAATGCTTACATATGTCTAACAAAATGTGTAGTACATATATATATGCTAAGAACTACATATAAAACACTGATGAAAGAAATCAATAAAACTAAATGTTCATGAATTAGACTACCTAATCTTGTTAAAAGGCCAATTTTCTCCAAATTGACAGATTTAGAATAACTTCAATCAAAACCTCATTATGCTTTTTGCAGATATTGAAACTAATTCTAAAATATATAGAAAGGCAAACAACTTAAGTAAACAAAATAATACTGAAAAAGAAGAACAAGAATGGTGAATCCACCATAAATGATTTTAAAAATTGTCATAGGGCTATAGTAATCAAAACAATATAGTACTAGCATGAAAACAGACATGCAAATAAAAACCACAAGATTAAGAATAGTAGTAAAACTATTGGGTTTATTGTTAACTGCTTCTCAAGAAAGGTTACAAGACAACTAAATGGGAGAGAAGACTTTTTAACAAGAGGTGCTAGGACAATTTGGTAACAACACACAAAAAGAGAAAGATTTGGACCCATATTTGAAAAGACACCCAAAAGTCAACTTAGAATGTTAATAGACCTAAATAAAAGAAGTAAATTATAAAAGTCTACAAATAAACACAGAAGAAAGTCTTAGTTAACATGAATTAGTCAAAGAGATATTTGATATGTAACCAATATCATAAATTGATAAGTTGTAACATCTTAAGATTAAAACAATTGTGTTTCAAAGGATTTAATAGTGACTTCTGGGAAGATGGCGACCGGGTAGGCAACAGAGAGAGAACCTCCTAGAGGATCATCACCCAGACAATGAAATATAGCAATATGAAGAGAGAAAGGAGAGAGGTATGTACCCTGAACCCAAGAAGGATCTGAAATGGGAACTGAAGCCCTAGGAAAGACCAAGCAAAACCTCTCCTGGAGGAAAGGATCGGAGGGCCGCCGCGGCATAGTCAGAGGGAGAAGAGACGGAGAAAGAGGAAGCCACTGCTTCAAACACACTCTTGGCCCAAGCCCTCGTTCCAGCAATCGCAGCTTCAGCTTTGGAGACCCACGCTCATGGAAGCCTCCCGACTCGGCCAGGGGAGAGCGGAGTTCCTAGAGCTGGTCCAGAACTGGAGAGGAGAGGGCACAGCCAGGAAAAGAGGCAATGGTGGTTGGGAACTGTGGTCAAATCCAGTGTGAGGATGAGAGGTTGCAACAGCCAGGAGTCCCCACCCTGCAGCAACCTTCCTAATCAACACCTGGAGGCAAGGTGGAGCCAGAGCAGCCAGTACACATCCCACCACACCCAACTCTATGCCTGCCTCGAGGCTGTGGCCTCCTGCCTCTCCAATGTATGGGTGGCTGCCAGTGGGGAGCGGTGGAGTGTATCGGCAGCGACATCAGAGCCACAGCAACTCCCAGGGATCCAGCCAAGGAACAAACGGGAACTGGAGCACAACAGCAAGAGAGAGCTGCAGATGGAGGTGGATCACACAGCCCCAGGCCCTTCTCACTCCAACATCAAGCAGGAAGCATGAACTGAGTTACTGGGCTTCAGCTCCCACCCTGAACGCCTTCTGTGAGTACCTTGAGTCTCGGCAGCCTGTGCAATCACCACCTGTTCCTGACAGCAATGGGACGAGTCCACAGGCTTCAGGACTCACCCCAAACTACTAATACAAGCAACAAGAGTGTCTCCATACTGCTTGCATATATGAACCTTATATGAACCCATGGCGACCGGGTAGGCAGCAGAGAGAGAACCTCCCGGAGGAATGCCACTCAGACACAGCAATATAGCAACATGTGAAGGACAGAGAGGAGGGAGGTAGATATCCTGAACTCGACAGGGATCTGAAATGGGAACTGAAACCCTCGGAAAGTCTAAGCAGAATCTCCTCTGGAGGAGGGGATCGCAGATCTGCCATGGCACAGTCGGAGGGAGACAAGACAGAGAGGGAGGAGGTCGCTGCTCCAAACACACCCTTGGCCCATGCCCTCATTTCGGCATTCGCAGCTTCAGCTTCGGAAACCCATTGCCCAGCTGCAAGGGGTGGGGAACGGTAATGCTGGAGATCAGGAGGAGGTGGGAGAAGAAGAAAGGGCCTCTGGCATCAGGGCACCGGGACAGAGCCAAAAGGGTCACAGAGGGCGCCCCGATGGGGGCGCGTGCCCCGCAGCTGCTCCACTGAGGGCCCCGCGGCTGCTCCGCTGTGGGCCCCGTGGCTGCTCTGCTGAGGGCTCCGCTCAGGGCACCTCATGGACTGCACCTGCCCCCACCCATAGCACGACGACAGGGTGGAGCCAGGTGGTCTGCTGTGAGCATATGTGCTTTCCCACCTCTAACCATGGCAGTGTGTATACATCCATGTATGTTACAGTATAGTCTGGGGCAGGTATATGTCTTCCCAAGGCGAGAGTCCAAGGATATAGATAAACCCAGGAGTACAGTTATTATCACAGGGAAGATGAATGATTGAGTGGTAGGGCAATGGAGATGAGGGAGGAGAAAAAACAAACTGATCAAAAGGGCCATCATCTGTGTAACTGAGTAACAAAGGTGAAGGTAACATTATGTAGGACAGCATCCAGAGCTAATTCCCTTCTATGTTCTCTATAACTCTGTATTTCCTCAATCGTTTTTGTATTAACAGAAGTGAAGATAACTTTATATTATACAGCATCCAGTGCAAATTCCCTACTATCTTCTCTATAATTTGGTATTTAATGTTTTTGTGTTAACTAATGTGAAGATAACTATGTAATACAACATCCAGCGCTAATTCCCTACTATATTCTGTATAACTTTGTATTTTCTGTATTGTTTATGGCTTTTCTGGTTCATACGTCTCCATTCTTTTCTCTTTAAAATAAAATTTAAAAAAAAGAAAAAAGCATATATGGGAAGAAAATACAAATCATGTATATGATGAAAGATAGCACATATAAAGAACTATGACAACTCAACTTAAAAAGACAACCTCAATTAAAAAGGGATAATACATATTAAAGCCACAATAAGATACCACTGCCATCTACTGCAGTGGCTACAATCAAGGCAATTTCACGTGCTAATGAGGATGAAGAGAAACTAGTATCTCATACATTGCTGGTAGAAACAAAATATGATACAGTCACAAAAGAAAATAGTTGCAGTTTCTTAAAACGTTCCACATAAATATACCACATAACTCAGTAATACCATTTCCTAGGAATCCACCCAAGTAAAATGAAAATATGTACCTTCACAAAGACTTGCCCATGCATGTTCATGGCAACATTATCCAACTCACACCCAAAATGCAAATAGTACCAATATCCATCAACTGGCAAATGGATAAATAAAATGTGGTATATTCATATAATTGAATGCTATTCAGAAACATAAAGCACCAATACTGATGCATTATTATTATAGGGATAATCCTTTCAAAAATATGTTGCTAGATGAATGAAGCCAGATCTGTACTAATCAGGTGGGATTAATAGGTGGGGCCACATACCCAACACATACAACTTAAGTAAACAAACGTAAGGGTTTATTTGTGCCCATGGTTTCAGGGAGTTCAGTCTCTGGTCAGCTGGCTCCAAGACAGGAATATGAGGGCAGACAGACATAGCAGAGCCAAGCTGCTTAGTTCACAGCAACTGGAAGCAAAGGAGGGCGGCACCAGAGAGGAGTGGACCAGGGGCCAGGGACAGATCTCAGGGTCAAGCATCAAGATCCACTCAGATCTACTCAGTTCCCAAGCCAAGGAGGTTGACAAGCTATCACAGGATCTACATCACTACAATGTATGACTGTACATAGAAGGGACATCTGAGAAGAGCAAATCTGTAGAAACAGGAAGCAGATTGCTGTTGTCTAGAGCTAGAAGAGTAGACACTGATGCAAACAGGCTCAATGCAACTTTTTAAGGTGATAGACAATTTCTAAAATCAGATTATTGTAATGATTGTACAAATGTTAGTAGAAGTTTTGCTGAATTTTATTTTGTCAAAAACAGAAAAGAACAAAACCAAAATAACAAAAACAAAGATGCAAATAAAGTAACAAAAAACAAAAACAATACTGAATTTCAAAACGATGGAAATGAACAATGCTTGTTGTATTGCATATTGTTATCTTGTTATGCTTCTAATATAAGCATGTCTTTGTATCTGGAAACTGGTTTAAAGAAATATGATTACCAAGTTGACAAGGGGTGGAATGTTATGGTTGATACATTGTGTCAACTTGGGGAGTCTAGAGGTTTAGCTGAGTGAGTCAGCAGGAAGCCAAGGTGCTTACTTTGTACACCTCCTGAGCCTGTGGAAGAGGAGGGCATGGAGATTGTCTGAAAGGTTCACGACCCCTGGGTGGGGGTAGCCTGTTTACAATGTTAGGGAAGCAAGGAGGCTGCCTGCAGCCATTCTTCCCTTTTGCTGATTGTTTTTGCTGTGTGCCGCCCCCATGAAGTTTGCCCTCTTGCCTTGTGCCACTCTGCCTCAGAAGCAGCCAAGTATGGACTGAAACCTCCACAAACTGTAAACTAAATAAACCTTTCCTTCCTTCATTTTGGACGTTGGGTATTTTGTCTCAGCAACAAGAAAAAAGTAACCAAGACATGAGGTAAGGGAACTTGACAGGGAGGGGAAGGAAGAAAAGGGGAATCCAGGAAGTTCAGGTATGTTCAGATTGTGCCTTACTCCATTCGGTGACTGTATTTATGGGTTTTTTTTAGCATGTACTCTATTTTATTTGCTTTTTCTAGTTTCTTCAGGTAGGAATTTAGGCTAATGAGTATAATCTTGTTTCTTTTCTAATATGAACAGTTAGATGCTATTGATTTTTCCTCTAAGTAATAATTTGATTCTCTCATAAATTTTGATATGTTGTATTTTCATATGCACTTAATTAAAAGCATTCTCTAATTTTTCATGTGATTTCTTCCTTG
>PVLD010021147.1:0-32180 GCA_004027595.1 Dinomys branickii | reverse complement strand
TTCCTAGAGGGTCTGATCTAGGAATCTTCAGGATTAAGATGTAGGTGGTCTGAAGACCACATTTCAAAACACACTCCATCAGGTTATATGCAGTTTGAATAGGCTGTGTTGCCCTTTTGGAGTGGCACCCATGTACACAGGCAACTGTTGGTCTCACTAGAAGGGGGCACTTTGGAATATAAACCTCTGGACTCCTCATGATGGACGTGGATCTGTATGTTCTCTGACAACTGCCTGCTATCCATGTTATGGCTGGCAATAGATGGCTATAATGTTCTCAGGCTGGAACCATTCCCACTTGCCCTTGCTACTCTAAACTAGCAATGGAAAAGCCTTTAGAGCTTTCAGTGGGAGCAGAGCCTGATGGAGCATGCATGCCATAGTTCTGCCACCACTGCTCTAAACTGCATGGCTGTCCTGGGTGCTTCAGGCTATAATGGTTTTGAGTTCATGATCAGAAAGCTTCTTGTCCCTATTAAGGAAGTGTCTCACTATCTTAAAAGTGGCTTTGATCACTAAGAGCTCTCATTCTCACCTGGGGTAAGTGACCTTGGTTAGGACCAACTTCCTGGAGAACTTGTGCACGGGCAGTGATCAAAGGGCCCAGGTCTTCCTGTGACAGGACAACATCTTCACCCTACACTTGAAAGTTAACAGCTTTAGTCATGGGTTCAGGCCCAAGCTAAGGTAGAAGTAAACATGGTCTTAACTACTGCAAGATCATTATTATGCCTGGGAAACAAATTCCTTTCTCTTAAGGAGAACAGATATTGGGATAGTCAAGATGCAGAGCTGTTTGGTGAATTCCTGGTGATATCAAAGCATTTCTAACATCTTCAGTCACCATAGGGGACTTCATTTCAAAAAGGCTTACATCTTCCCCAACCCTCTGTAAACTCTGGTAGAACAGAATGTATCCTTTACACAAGTAAGGCTTGGCCCTGAGATGGTGCTGCTGTAATCACTTCATTATGACTCAGCTCAGAGACGATGTTAAGACATAAGGGAATCTGTGAAAATGTTGCCCAGGTAATTGCATCTGTTCTAGGAGGTCAAGATCTCATTCTCGGGGATGGCAGGAAGCTGCTTAGCAATTAGTACCATTCAGTACCTTTCTTGATCTAAATACGGTTGTAGATGCCCCGGAAGCCTACTGTGCAAAGGCCAGAACCTTATAGAATTGATGTAGAAGGTTCCAGATTAATAGAAAGGATTTTGGATAGTGACTACACCAAGGAAGGGATAATCTTGACAAGGAAGAGCTACCTGCTTTTTGCTTTCAGAAAGAGTCTAAAGATCAATGCAAGGAAGTGGGGGATCTGATGAAACCTGCACCAAGATGCTCTCCAAAGCTTTTCTTTCGTACCAGGCCTTGGCTTTAGACTACAAGCATCTGCTCCTTCAGTGGTAAGGCAAGTCCTTGATAGCAGAGCTCCTCTACAGTCACCCTTGTCAATTAGGGGCGGCCCCTCTGTCTCTTGGTGGGCAGTATCATTTGCCTTATGAGTTGGATCCTAGTGGTATGAGGGTTATGTTGAACAGGAAATTCTCTATGACTCCGGGGGTGGATTAGGAGGCTACAGAGATGCTGGCACCCAAACTTGGACAGAGAGAAGGACGTGAGTTTTGAGGACAATAGTGAATAGTTGCTCTCCGCCAGAAGTGGCATCTGGACAAATGGGAAGTGTAAGTACAGTGGATAACAATACCAGGCCTGACTTCAGCTGGACAGGAAGTTGGTCTGCTGGGCCAGGGACTTGTCTGAATAGTTGCCCAAGACCCCCTGAGTACTACCTAGTCAAGACATAGTAAATGACTTCTATTAAACATTCACTACAGCCGGGCGTGGTGGCACACGCCTGTAATCCCAGCACTCGGGAGGCTGAAGCAGGAGGATCGCTGTGAGTTTGAGACTAGCCTGGTCTACAAAGTGAGCTCAAGCCCAGTCTGAACTGCATAGCGAGACCCTGTCTCAAAAAAAAAAAAAAAGACCAAAAAAAGAATTTCCTATATTCCAGACTCTCTTCGAAGCTCTCTAATGCAATTATTACATTTAACTCTTAGATTCCTATAAGATAGGTACTTTTGGCACACCCAACTTGTAAATGAGAACACTGAGGCACAGTGACATAATAACTGCCGGGGCCAGTAACTGATGAAGCTGGAATTCCCTATGTGGAAATGAATCTGGGATAGAGTGTCTTCCTCATTTCTGTAAGAACTGTGGGAAAAAGCCTCATTTCACGAAGGCTAGAGATGGGCATGCTAAAGGAACAAAGCATGTCTTAGCTAGTTCCTGTTCTGGCAGCCTGCTTGGCAGTTTTCTGATGGAGGCACTGGTGCTTTATGGGTTAGACATGTATCTGCAGAATGATCTGGGCTACTACGCTTAAGGCCAGTTGCTTCTGTCTGGTGATGTGTCTGTTCTGCAGGCACCACTATGGAATGGGTGTGAATGGCACGTGACAGGGACATGCTCTCCATGGATGAAGGAGGACTTTGCCTTGGTGCTGGAGTGATGTGGCTGACTTGAAATCCAGACTGTCTTTCCATATGGTTATGTATTTGTAAAGGCAGGAGTGAGAGTGCTATGGGGGGAGGGGGAGGGTTGGCTGCTTGGGTAACAAGTCACAGTGGGCATAAAGCTCACTGGGGAATTAAAACTACACAGCTCGCTTTCATTCACTCTCCCTGATGTACAAGGAAGTGGAACTGTTGACACTACAGCTCTAGTACCTTAAATACTAACTACCAAGTGGGCAGTAACTAAGAGCTGAAGGTCTTATTCTATGTTCTTCTTGTAGAATTTGCTAAGACCCAGAGCACAATGTTTTATGGCTCTATCATGCACTGCCCCCAAGTGGAAGTACCAGAAACCAACGGCGGCCCGGGACAAAACTCGTACCTTTTTCTAGCAGGAGAGGGGCTCAGCTGACAAAGATCTCACGTTAGTATGTGCTGCAATATTACGGGATGAGAGAGTAAATAACAGAATTGGGGGAGGAAGAAGGATATAGATGAGCTAGAGACGCATTGTCAGAATGAGAAAAAGGAAAATATTATGAACTGAGAGGTAGAACCAAACAGGGTAAGAGACGCAGATGAGGCTGGTGGGAAGAAGAATGAGGACTAGCCAGTAAATGCGAACAAACAAAATGTCAGCTAGACCAATTCTGCAGGTTGGAAGTCATTCTCCTTTGCTGCGTTTTAATGATCTCCTGGCATGTGTTTACATGGATATGGTGAGTTCCATTTAAGGTAGTCTGGAAGGGACAAGATGAATTTTTAAGAGCCTGACTACAAAAGGCAGAATCCAAGGACCCAAAGAGGACTGTGAGCAGGCGATACAGGAAGGCAAGAGTTATATCAGAGAAACACAGGCCACTGAGCAGGAACTCCATTGCTTTGAGGGCAGGTAGCCCCCACACTCCTGTCACAGCCACCCTTGACCTCATTCACTTTGGCTTCCCCGGAGACAGCTCACTTCTAAAAGCCACTCATCTCATGCTCCCCTGCATCCTCTGAGATTTAGCACAATTTCTTATCTTTCTCCTATTTCCAGTATTTTCCTTTTAGTCTATACATATCCTTAAACCTCCTAAAACAAAATAAATCAACAAAGCACCCCTCAACCTTTTTCTCTTGGCCACTCCCTTCTGCTTTCCTTCCCTTCTCATTCAAGTTTCTGGATAGAGTAGCTTTCCTTTTTCTGTCTCTGTCCTTAGTTCCTATTCATTCCTCAGTGGTTTGAAGTGACTGCCCAGCACTTTCCAGAAAGTTCTCTGACCAAGGTCATTCATGACCGGTTTAACTGCTAAATATAACCTATCTCTGACACCTACCTAGGTTTGCCCCTTCATAGCACATAACACTGGGGAGAGAGCTCTTTTCTTCTTTAAGTCCTTCTGCCCCCTTGGGATTCAGAGACCCCCTTCTATTTTGATGATTTAGGGGGCCCCCCACCTTTTTTGCTTTTCAACACACTAGGGTGTTGTCTTTCACTTTCCCATTACAAGTGGGTGCTTCTTGTGGTTCTGGGGTCTACTTTCTTCTTTTTACCTTTTCCATGATTTGTACCATTGCTTGACTTAGTGGCAACATATTTTTATGTCCAATTTCAGCCTCTGATTTCATCTCCAAATCTGGATATCCAGTTTCCTTGGGTACTGCCTCTGCTGCACGCCACTCCAGTTTAGTGAGGACGGAGAGCATAGGAGTTACGTGCCCAGACTGGAAAATCAGACCATCTGGGGTTGAATGTCAACTTGGCCACCTACTAACCTTGAACAAGTCATTTAACTGCTCCGTTCTTTCATGTGTAAAACAGAATGAACAATAGTACTGACTTCCTAATGTTGCTGTGAGGATACAGGAAAAGTTGCATGTAAGGCAGTGCTCAATATATGCTAGCTACTCCTATCAGTAACACCCCCTCTTGTTTGGGACTTGAGCCTGAAACCTGAGTCCTATTTCCCTTCTTTCATCCCCTCCCACATCTGCTCCATCACTACTACTTGATTTTATCTCTTCAAAGCTATCTAGGGCAACCCCCTCAGGACCCTCCTGTCTCTCAGGAGCTATGCCTACCCCTATTCCTTTTCCCCAGTACATTTTCCTACTCTTCAAAAAAACTATCTCAAGTCAGTCTCATTTTTTCTCCATCCCTTCCTCTCTTTGCTTTCCTAGTTCAGGTCTTCATTCCTTTTCAGTAGGACTACAGGTATCCGAATCAGTGTCTACCTGCAGCCTCTGCCTCCTTCCACCCACTCTCTATGACTGCCACCATAGTCTCCCTACAACACCAATCTGAACATGTTAACCTCTCATATAATTTTGCATTCTTTAGTGGCTTTCTATGTCCTGTAGCAGAGTTTCTCAAAGTGTATACATCAGGATCACCCAGAGAGAAAGTGCAGATTCCTATGCACGATGCCAAGCCTAACAAGTCAAGATCTCTGAAAGACATCTAGAAATCTGCATTTCTTAGTTGGGTAATGCAGATATCCACGGAGCCCCTATGCTCCATTTCCCACATTTCTGTCATTGCCCACTGTACGCCTTAACTCTTCATCAGTACTTCCCTAAAGCCGTGAAGCTACTTTCCACTGCTCTGAGTTTTAGACCATCTTGTTTTCTAATTATCTTATTTATGATGTTTACTTTATATCTGCTTTTTAATTTTGTATTGCTTTTCTTTTGCAAACGCTTTCACGGCCTTCTGCAATATGCCCTCCATCTCCTGGCATAGCCCTTTTATCCTTTGAATTCTTCTTTACCATAACCTCCTTAATGATAAATCTTAGCTCTCTTCTCTATAGCACTATTTGTCAACCTTTTTTTCCTTTTTACGCCTGACCTCTACCCAAGAAGCCTTTCCAGAGAGCTTTGCCTAACCACTCCCATGAAATCTGAATATCACAGACGTGCTCCACATCTGTTTGTGTACTATGGTCCTCTGGGGGACCACAAAACATCATAACATGCATTGTTCTGCCCTCAAGAATAAACCCATCTTCTTGAGATTCATCCTCAGCTTCTGTGATAAAAGTATTTGCTGATTCTCTTTCTATCTGACCACCCCTTTTCAAGATTTCTTTGAAAGTTTTTCTTCTCTCACCTGCTACTTACATGTCTTGTATGCTGCTGAGAATTGAACCTAGGGCCTTGTGCATGCTAAGCAGGGGCTCTACCACTGAACCACACCACAATCTCCGTCAGTACTTTAAACATTGGCATTCCACAAGGCTCAGTATCTGTGGGTTTTCCCGCTGTATTTTTCAATACATGCTTTCAGGTAATCTGATCATTTTCTTAGTTTTAATTACCACTCATCATACCGTTGACTCCCAAGTCTCTTCTGTGAAGATGATTTTCCTGAGCTCCAGCTTCTTGTTCTAAGAACATGGTCTACAGACGGGCAGGAGGTAGTATCACCTGGGAGCTTGTTAGAAATGTAGATCCACAGGTTCCACTTCAGACCTCCTAAGCCAGAATCTGCATTTTAACAAGATCCCCAGATATTTCATAGGCTCATTAGAGGCAGGGACGCCCTGGGTTGGACCCTATTACCAGCTCTCAAACAGAGAGCTTCGATAAGACGTTCCATAAACACACTGATCCTTGCCCCTTGAACTTCTTGATTAATGGCAACACAACTGACTCGGTCATTTACACATACAGGCTTCTAGCTTGTAATTTACAGCTAAATGCTATTATTTCTATCTGTTCTACCTACTAAATGTCTCTTGATTTCATTCCTTCTTCTGTGTTCACCACAGCTGCTTTCATTTGCTCTTGGGTTGATAATTACAGCAGCGTTCTAATAGATCTTTTTATTGAGTCTTTTTCCTACTAATTTATTGGCCAACTATTGTTCGAGTCATTATTTCCAAAATGCAAATCTGGCAGTGTTACTTCTACCTAAATTTCCTTCAGTGACTCCCTAGAATCTGAAGCCAAGGTTCTTAACCTGGGATCTATACACAGACTTTGGGAGATGATACCTTCTGAAATTACAAGGAAAATTTTGTGTAATTTCCAAGGGACAATGTAAACAGCTTTCCTCAAATTTTTGAAGGGGCCCATGACCCAAAAAAGGTTAAGAACCAGTGACCTAAAGGATCAAGTCCAGGCTCTTTAGCTGGGTATGCAAGACCCTTTCTCCCTTTCTCTCACCTCATCTCTGGCCACCAGCCTATGAGGCCATAGCTCTTGCTTTACGTCAGTCTTAGGCCACCCTCCCCCCAATTTCACACTCTGTGCTTCTGTATGTTGCTCCTAAATAACCTGAGGTTACCCACACATCTAGTAAGAGATGGAGCTTGGACTTACGTCTAGATCTTACTGCCAAGTTCACAGTCATTCCACTCTCCAATACCTTCATACACATAAACACACACCGCCCCCACCATGAATGAACTTCATGCAATCCATTTTGACATCAACCAATGCCAGCAGCAACCCACTATTTTTTTTTTAAGAACCGTAAGTAGCAAAATGGGGCCATAGCGTGAAGGGAAGTAGAGCAAGCCCACATTAGAAAGGCTTATGTCTCAAAAGGCAGGGTCTCTCTAAATTGCTAAATTGCCCAGGTTGGGCTTGAATTTGCAATCCTCCTGCTTCAGCCTCCCACAGTGCTGGGGTTACAGACATGAGCCACCATGCCCAAGTCCACTAAATTGCTATAATGCTCCACTAATGAGCTGGAGCCCAGGTGTGAAAAACACTGCACTAGACCTCTGCTGATACAGGGAGCATCATTTCTATAAACATCTCATTACTGAGTATATCTTAGCCCCAGCAAGACCATGGCTTTGAGATTTTTTTTTAAGGATATAAAAACCGTGGAATAGGAAGATGTTTGTTAATGAATTGACCATTTATACCACTCTCTGCTCAAATAACCCCCTCCTTTAAACACTAGTACCTAACCCTATGCATCTGTTCATTTTATCTCTTTTGGATTGTCAGATATATCAGCTAGCAATTCAATGCAAATTTGTCACAAAGTGGAATTACAGATCTTACAAAAAGATGGCAGTATATCATGAAGTCAGCATATAAAATGGACAACAAGGGTCTGGTGCAAATAAGTGTTAATGATTTTAAAAGTGTTTCAAAAGAGAAAGTTTTGAATACCAAGTTGATTAAATAGAAGTGCTAAGCAACACTGATGAAACCCTGGAATGTTTTGACAAAATTGACCAATTTTATAATAATCGTGCTGTTAAAGTCTCACAGGAAATGAAATGTACCATCTTTTTTTTCCCTTTTTGAGACAGGGTCTCGCTATGCAGTTCAGGCTGACCTTGAACTCACTTCATAGCCCAGGCTGGCCTCTAACTTGCAGCGATCCTTGTGCCTCAGCCTCCTAAGTGCTGGATTACAGGTGTGTGCCACCACGCCCAGCCTACAATGTACCATCTTGAAATATCATGCAATTGTGTTTAAGAAATTAGACCCCAAACAGAAAACATCAATCCTTATTGCACCCTCTCTTTATTGTATTAGTGCAAATTGTATATGTCTCTTTATTTTATAGAACAAGTCAAAACCAAATATAGTTTAATAACTTTTTAGTTATTTAAATTAGTGTCTTAATCCAAACCCAAACCTTCTACTATTAACTCTAAAATTTTGGTCCCCCTTTCAAATGGATTTACCAAGTAGCTTTTTGTCTGGTACCAATGGCCTTCAAATAATATGAGCCTCCTATATACCTCTTTCTTTCCTTAGCACCTGACGTATAGCAGAAACTTAGTAAATGTTTGTTAAATGAATGATTGCAATAGCTTCTTCTGCCTCCACTCTTAACTGCTTTCCAATCTGATCAGCACACTGCAGCACACCTGAATATTTTTCAGGAAAAAGACCAACTCCTTAGCATGGCTTACAAAGCCTTTCTAATGTGTTCTACGTGCCTTCACGCTCTCGCCCCAGTTTGCTAATTATGGTTCTTTAAATGTCCTATACTTTCTTGATGTGAGGATTTCATTTTCTTTGCTTGCAATTCTCCATCCCCACCAATGGGAAAGCAAATGCTTACTCTGTGTGTGCTCAGCACCCTATGTTACTCCCGCTTCCACTACGATCCCAAGCAGTTTGTATTATAAAGAGTTTTACTTGTAAATGAAATAGTACCATGTCAGAGAACATAGAGAAAAAAGGAAAATGTAGGTATATGTGAATATATGAAAAAGTATTTCATATTGCCACCCTCAAAAAGCCAGTTATTATTTTGTTGTGTTTCCATCTAAGATTTTTCATACGTACATATTTTTATAGGAGTCTAATTGGACTGAACCAATGATATTGCCACTTGCCCTTTGAAAATAAAACTAATACTGCCAGGCATGGTGGTGTGCGCCTGTAATCCCAGCACTCAGGAGGCTGAGGCAGGAGAATCACTGTGAGTTCCCAGCACTCGGGAGGCTGAGGCAGGAGGATCATTGTGAGTTCAAGACCAGCCTGGGCTACAAAGTGGGCTCAAGGCCAGTCTGAACTACACAGCAAGGCCCTAGCTCAAACACACACACACACACACACACACACACACACACACACAGAAAATAAAACCAATACTATAAGATGGGTATTTCTTTTGTAGTTATGGAATCATCCTAATCATTTTCTTGTGGTGCCAGGGACTTAACACAGGGCATGCACACTATATAGGTATACCACCAGAGATACACCTCCAGTCCCAACTGCCACTTCTACTAGTCATCCAATAGCCTGTCAAGTAGATATGTTATAGAATATTACTAACCATTCCACTATTGTTGAATGTTTAGGTCTCCCTTTTTTGGCTACTATAAATAAGACAGAAAGTACTATCTTCATGTACAATGTTTTGATTTCTCTAATTATTTGTGATGTTGAATATTTTTCCTGCTTTTTTAGTATTTGGCTCCTTTTTTGAATTGTCTATTCACATCTTTTGTCCATTTATTGAAATATTAGCATTAAATTAGTTATAATAAACATTGTAACCCTTTGTTGTATGTGTTATAACATTTTTGCCTTTATTTCACTAAAATTTTAGCTACAGAAGGAATAAAATCTCATTACAGTAATTCTGAAACCTACAGAAGCATTTTAAACAATCATGAATAATTTTTCCACCACTATTATCATTTTTACTGTTTTTTCTCATATGTATGTGCTCTACAAAATGGCAATTGCAATGTATACACAATTTTTCAGATCTGCTTTATTTGAAGTTTACATACTCATTAAGGATTTTTTAAATATATTCTTCTATCAGTGATGGTGAACCTATGGCACATGTGCCACAGTGGGCTGTTTGCATCATTAAAAGCTCTAAAAGGTTCACTATCACTGCCCTATATTTTTCATAATCATCATTAAAAATAATAACATAAAATATGGGGTAGATAGGATGTGTGCGTGAGGATCTGGGTTTAAGCCTCAGCACCAACACACACACGCGCGCGTACACACACATGCACGCACACACACACACACACACACACAAGAAAACTAATAACATAATCCATGGAGTAGATTCTCCCTTCTCTTATTGCTAGACATTCATATTATTTCATTTTCAAAATTCTGTTAAGTAATGAAGTAAAAATAGTTTCTACCATATTTTGAGTTATATTATTAGGAAATCTTCCCAGAAATAGAATTATTAGCTCAAAGGACATTAATACATGTTAGGTACCAAAATGTTTTAAGAAGTTAAGCCAAACCATACTTACTAGCAAACAGAGTACCATGTTTTCTTTCAATTTTGTTAAATTCAGGCTTAAAAAGAAGCTTACCTATTTAGCAAGCACAAGGCCCTGGGTCTGATCCCAGCACCAGAAAAAAAAGAAGCTAGTTCTTTAATTTATGTGTCTTTGATTAGTAGTGAGAATCATTTGTTTGCCAGTTATACTAAACTCTTGTAAAATGTCTAGTCATGTTCTTTGCATTTCTTCTTATACAGTGTACTATACTACATGAGTGCACTAAGTAACACAAACCTGTCACACTTTGTCATGTTTAGGTCACATAGGATTTTTCAGCCTATGTTCAGATTTCATTTCATTTTATTTATTTTAAAGAGAAACTAAAACAAAATTGCAAAACAAGATAATAGGAGAGTAACAATAGTTAATGTACTGTGTATTATTACCTTCAAAGTAGTCAAAAAACTTTTAAAAGTTATACTAATTTAAAAATTTTATAGTCAGATTTGATCTTTTCCCTTGAGAATATTTTCTATTACTTCCTAAGCTTGGAAAATTATTCCTTGTTAAAAAGTAGATAGTCATTTATTCTACTTTTTAAAATTTGATTTTTAATATTTAGCTCTTCAATTCAACTGCTACTTAATTACTGGAGATGAATAAATGCTGTAAGTTGTGACAGTATTATTTAATGAACATCCTTTCTACTCTTTCACTTGCAATGCACCTTTATATCAGATTAAGATCTTCTATATTTATTACCGGTTGAAACTTATATCATTGCCACCAGTGTCTCCACTGTGTGTCTAATATCTAATAGCATTGGTCCTTTACTACTTTTCTGCATAATTTTCTTTGAAACACCATTCTTATTTAGCTTTCAAATGTACTTATTTGCTGCCTTATCCATAAGATATTAATTTCTTGAGGATAAGTTTGGTTTGTTTCCTTAGAGCAGATTGCAAAGAATGTGTTACTGAGTCAACAGTTATGAATATTTTCCCACTCTTATCCCTTACTTTCTGTGTTTTCAGAAAGAGCTGGGACAGTTCATTGAAACTCTGCATACTTTGAAAAACAAAATTGTGTTTTTCAAACTTGATAGAGGAAAAAATATACTTTGCTTCAGTTTCTATACTCTGCTTATTAGGGATGATAAGCACATGCCTGACATATAGTGTTTTATCAATACTTATTCAATGAATACATGGCATGTGTAAATCTGTACATATAGTTGGGGATGGGAAGGTTTGAACAAATAGTGTGAATAGAATCAGTAATTGCTGTCTAGGTGTGAGCTTATGGGCCTGTAGTCCATCTACAGAGAGGTTTAGGTTAATTCACACCTGAACTGGGACAATCTCTACAGACACTATCATTTATATTTGCCATAGGCATGTCTGTTTCTAGGCAGGGTCAGCTGAAAGGGTCAGCTGCAGATGCCAATGACATGCGGACACACCTGTGCCAGCACAGCCGGGCCGCTGTGACTGGCTCAGACAGTGTGCGTCCTTTGACAGCACAACAGCACTAAGAAGAGACTGACGTGAATACTCCATCACAAACCCATTCAGGCCCGAGTAGGGCTTCTGCAGTGAATTTAAATACATGAGAAACTACGTCTGATGCACAGGAGCAAGTATTTGCTATAAAAACATACTCCATTTCTTCCCCACTTGCTGAGCCTGGGAAGACCCTTTGGCTGTGAAGCTTGAAGGAGCGTCATTTTTTCTCATAGGAATCAGTCTTTTGAACTTTTAAAAATAAAACAAAAGCTAACAAAAAAGGCGGGCTGTTTGCTCTGTTTTTAAGATCACATAAAACTTGTCATTAGAACATTGGTCCTTTGCCATACTGCATTAGTAGATGCCAGTAGTGAAAATTTTCAAGGACTTTCTTTGGCATAATATCTGTCAATCTGATGAAGAAAATACATTATTATTAGTACTATTCTTATTACTATCATTATTATTATTATTATTTTGGTACTGGGACTCAAACT
Organism: Dinomys branickii; assembly: GCA_004027595.1. Taxonomy (NCBI): domain Eukaryota; kingdom Metazoa; phylum Chordata; class Mammalia; order Rodentia; family Dinomyidae; genus Dinomys; species Dinomys branickii. Next base: position 19,979 of record PVLD010021147.1, on the reverse strand, counting down.
CAGGACCTCACGCTTGCCAGACAGGTGCGGTGCCACAGTGCTATACCCCCAGGCCCAGCATATCATATTATCATCTTAACTTGCATAAGCTAAACTTGTGCTATGCGTTAGTCTGAAAAACCAAGTACTGTTTTCTTTTGACTTAAGACTAAGAGTATAAAGGTTACTATTGACTGCACAACTGATTTGTAAATGGTGCACTGCAAGTTACTACTACAGCTGTTCACTTTCATTCAGCAGATCAATAAACTCAGAGTCTGAAGAAAAATCTTCACCCTCACTGTGTATTAAATGCTACTGACACAGCCAGCAAGATGTTCAGTGCTGAAGAAGGGCCAGCAGTTCATGTCAGAATGTCACCATTTGATAGTTTAACCTAAAATTCCAAAAGGACTTTTCCTCTAACCCCATGTAGCACCTAAAAGAGCAGTTTTATAAGCTGTTTCTCCTTAGAGTGGCATCCAATTCTCCACTGCCACTTTCTTTGGAGATGGTGACAGAAGCCTCCTTGTTTATTATTTGGCCTTTTGTTCTAAACCTATTTCATCAATTCTCCACCTATCTGATAATCTGTTTGCCACTTCTGTGAAGCTTTAAAATTCACTTCTCCCAAGGCATTCATGGTAAGTTTCTCGCTACTGCTAAGTCTTGTTATCTCATACATGTATTCTATTGGTACCAGAATTGATGCTGTCCTCTAATTATTCTACTTTTTAAAATGTTTCTAGAGCATGAGTCCCTCAAGGACAGGGGAATTTCCAGCAACTGAAAAGGAATTTAGAGGCTGTCTAGTTATAGCTTTTGCCCTGCTTGTTTTACTGATGAAGAAACTGAGGCCCAGGGAAGTTAGTCTGTCTAAGTTAGTGAGCCAAGTTTGCAGGAAAAATCTGCCAGATGTTCCGGCTTTTGACAATGTGCTTTTTACTAGGTTAGGTCCTCTTCTATTGTGCTTGCGTATTTTGGGAATGCTTTGTGAAATGCTAAACACCTCTCTTGATGAACATCAACACAGTCTTTTTTTTTTTTTTTTCCCCCGGGACCGGGGATCGAACTCAGGGCCCTAGTGCTCAGCGGCAAGCACTTAGCCCACTGAGCTGTACCTCCAGCCCTGAACATCAACACAGTAAGCACAAGAATTTCCATAACTGAGAGACTGACTCAAGGAAAGGGTCAGAAAGCAGAAAGGTCATTGCCTTACTTCTTTGCATGATGCCAACCGCCAGACCAGTTAACTGCTACTTTACACATGCCGTCGATCAGGCACTGGGCAGCTGTGATTGTAGCCCCTCCTACAGCTGCTGCATAGTCAAATATCCCTTCTGTAGCTGGGCAGTCATAGCCTGAGAACAAAAGTTGTTAAAGAGAAAAGAGACTGTTAAAGATGAACCTGAGAAAGAACAGGTTGAAATGTAACCAAAACATATCCTATTAGAAGGTTATTGTGTTAACATCGGCTCCAACTGAGACAGAAACATTTCCAATATTGAGGAGGGAAGATTTTTAAAGTTTTAGAGCTAGAAAGGATAAACATTCTAGATGAGCTAGTCACATCCTACCGATGATGAAACCAAGGCCTGAGAGGTAATGTGTCCCCTTCCTTTGGACAGGGTCTTGCTATGTAGCCCAGGCTGGTTGCATACTTGCGGTGATTCTCCTGCCTCAGCCTCCTGAGTGCTGGGATTACAGGCATTCACCACCACACTTGGTGAGGTGATACATATTGCAAGGGGTCATATAGCTTTCCACTCAGGTCTCCTGACCCCCAGTCTGTTGTCCTTGTACTAAACTATATTTCTAAACTATCTCTTCAGCTTATGGTGTTAAAAAAAATGCACCTGTTTAAGTTCTGGCTAAGTTTTTCACCTAGAATATAAATAGGTACTAAAGATCTAAGGTTACAGGACAGCTAAGTCAGTATATACAACCAGGCCAGATCTGAGTACTGTCAATAAGGACTCAGCAACTGAAAAGTTTCTCTTCTATCTGATTCATTACTTAGTTGTGTTCAACTCATAAGGCTTGCTTGGTTAGTGAGCTCTGTGTGGCTAAACCAAGAGATTAAAATAGACAGTTGGGGCTGGGGATGCAGTCCGGTGGTACAGCATTTGCCTAGGATGCACAAGACCCTGGATCTGATCCCCAACCCCCCTTAGATTATTTTAAAAAAATTAGAAACCATTATACAAGTTTTAAAGAAGAAGTATGATCTACAGACGGAGACTGTAGATCTCCCCTCACTGCCTGATAAGGATCTTACCTAGCCCATATTCTATGGAGTCTGGATGATCATCATCACCGTCCTGGCTCACCTTCTGCAGGTGCTGAAGATAAGCATCGGTGTGGAAGGTAGCCATCTCCTCCATGGAAGCCACTTTGGGCTTCACTACCCTAATAATAACAGAAAGAAGAAAGAGAAGTGAGTGAGTCAGAGCCAGAGATGCTAGAAGCTGCACAAAGATGCCAGCAGTCTGGGCAGAAAATATAACTCCTAGCTGCTGGTCCCAGGGGCTGAAGTAATAGATACACTGTGTTCCTCCACTGCACTGCGCAGTCTTCCCTTCCTTGCGTCTATGGGAGTGGCCCAATTAATAAGGGCCAGGAAAATAGATTTTCCTCTTGAGTTGATAAGTAGGTAAAAATAAGTGACCAGTTATATTTAAGTTGAATAATCGGGAATCAAACAAACTTTACTCTGTAAATGACAACTTCCATGATATACCAGTAGGCAGAGCTTTCATCTGAATCATTTGCTGATTGGGCTTTTTATAATCCTTTAGGCTAGATCTTTATTTTATTTTTTTGGTACTGAATATCAGACCCAAGGCATGCATGCTAAGTGTGAGCCGTACAGCTGAGCTATACCCGTACCTCTTGCATCTTTACCTTAGTAGGCATCTGGATTATCATGCATTTTGAATTTGGGTTCAGAGAACTGAGTTCCTGTCTGAACTCTCTACTTACTAGCTCTATAAACTCAGGTAAGTTGACTGTTCTATACCTCAGTTTCCTCATTTGTGAAACAGGGAAACTTCTGAGACATACATGCAGATTAAGTGATAAAACATTTAAAATTCTTTGTAGATAACCATCATCAAAATTAAAAGATAATAGGGAACTCAAAATATGAAAAATAAGTTTCTATACTTGGGTTTTGAACATTTACCTCTGGAAGGAAAGAGACGAAGGGCAAAATAGTTGGAACTGGGCTTCTTTCAGAACCTCTCCACCTAATCCTTACAGGAAGTGACTAAGAGGAGTGAATAAGAGAATGCAGAGAGCCAGCCGAACAACAGGACTTACAGCCTCTAGCCTCTAGCTACCTAGTTCCCATTTCCTCTTACTGACCCTCCTGCTGCCGCATGCATGCTCTAGCCCTTGTCACCGAAAGGGTGATGTGAAGACCAGCAGAATCAGCACCCCCGGGAACTTGTTTGAAATACAGGACTTCAGTTTTATCCCAGACCCAGTGAATCAGAATTTGTATTTTAACAGGATGATATTTAAACAAGATGACACACCTAACAATGTGACTCACATGCACACTGAAGTTGAAGGAGCACTGATCTAGACCACAGAGAAGCATTGTAGTGTTTTTATATTTGCTGGATGGGAGCATGGCCATTAATTTATCATAGATTAATATTACTATACAGGCTGCTACTATAATATAGGTGGCCAGGAGAAAGGCTGTAGTAAAGCCTCAGAAATTAACTATAGAGCCAATATCTGTGGATTCTCGCTTAAGAAAATCATCAAGGTAAAAAATTTTTCTCATCAAAATAAAGTTTTATAATTTCTTTGACTATGTTTCTCAGCCCTCGTATCTTCCTTTTATAGCACCATCCCATTTTGTGAAATGTTAAAGTTACAAAATACTTACCAAAAGCCTCCTTGCTTAATATCAAGAAAATTAGACAGTTTTGTTTTGCTTTGATATCTTGTGTGCAATAAAATACTTTTAGAAATGTTAAAAAAATTTTAACGAATGGCATCTCATTATGTTTACCAAACATATGGATTAAATTGAAAAATATTCCTACAGAAGGTACATAAACAATATTGATACTAATAAGGATTAAATCTGAAAGCCTATTCTAGTACCTTCTGGGAGAGAAATGAAGCATACTTCCCTGGCTGATGCTAGTCATTCATTTGGCCAGAAAATGTCATAAGTAATCTCATACATGGCAGGCTCGTAACTTATAATGACACCAAATACGGCACTGGCATTAAACATCAAGCTTAAATTTTTTGTTTTGAAAGAACAATTTTGCCCTCTCTTGAGTTTCAGCCTGGTCTCAGCAGTCTGCTTGGGTCTTGACTTGTCCCCAAGTTTACCCATTAAAGGTTGGTAGTGGAGGAGGCATGTTTTAGTCTTACATTGAACACACACCCTTAGATCTCACTGGGGGATGGGGAGAATGCAAAACGAAAACAGAACACCTCCTAGATATACTCACCTCAAACTTTCTACAAAGCACCTATCACACCCAGCAATAAGGTCCTGGGATCCTAACTGCTTCATGCACTTTTTGCAAGTCTTTTCAATTCTTCAAGAACATTCCTGGGATTATAGGCAGGTTACAAACATGGTGACTACTCTTACAAAAAGTTTTCTTTTTAAAGCACCATTTTCTCTCTTAATTTTCCCCACCGAAATTCATGAAGGCTAGGACCACTTAGCTTCAGGGATGACAGGTGTTCAGAAGAAAACAACTTACCTCATCTGCTTATGCAGTGCATATGCTTCAATCAAAGAATGTACCATACTGGCCTAAAAATTCAGCATAAAAAAGGCAGAAAATAGTCTTACAACTTTAATTCAGTGCAATCCCATCAACTTGACCATCCTAAGCGAAGAAACTAACGGTTTTAACTGCCCTCCCTTCGGTTACTTAAGTTAGGATACACTTTAAACAATACAGTTAGATACACTTTAGACAATACAAAGTATCAAAATCGCTGGGACCGAAGCTACCCGGCCTTACGCAGGGGATGGAGTACTTTTCTTCATCAGCTTCTTTTCCACTTCTGCGATCCCCTTGTAGTGGGACCGGAATCCCCTCCGCGCCTTCCCCTCCCCCACCGGTCCGTTGGAGCCGGGCACAGACGCGCAGCGCGCTCAGAAACGGTTAAAGAGGACACTTCCTCTTGGTACAGTTTTAGATACCGGACACAAAATTTCTGCTGAAGACTTTCCGCAGCCCAGTCTCCTCTTCTCTTCCTAATGCCCTCCAGCCCACACCTCAGCCTCCTAGCCCCAAAGCCCGTGATCTTTCATTCCCAACTCTCTCACCCGTTTGGGGACCTTGGCCAGGGAGTCGCACATGCTGACATACTCGGGACTGTAGATGTAAACTGGGGGCGGCGACTGCCCACCATATGCCGGGTCCTCTGGCTCCTCCATCTTCCACTTCGATCCGCTCCGGAGCCGCCGTCCGGATCCGGCTTTTTTCGGACTCAGACCCGACTCGAGTTCCTGCTCCTCTGATCGACCGCAGCTGTGCTCCCTGGTCAACATTCCCTCTTAATTTGGAGATCGCCGGAGATAATGGCCCTGCTCCCCATCCAACTGAGGGAATGGATGGATCTTCACAGGTCAGAAGCCCTTAATTTGAGGACCATCATTTTTTAAAAAGCCCTAGGCAGATATATAAGCCCAAAGAGCTGCCAATTAGGATTGATTTTTTTTTTTATGGCATAAATAAGTACGGTTAAAACTAACCATCCTTGTTGCCCTACGGGGCCATTTGAGATGAGGTCAGATCAGCTTGCAAGCATGCTGGGAGATGTAGTTTATAGGGGTTTTGAGTGGCGGAAGAGCCGGATTTAGTCATAAAAATTGCAGCGAATTTGAGTTCTGGCACCTAAAAAATGCAACTAAGCTCTTTAGGAATTGTTTCACTCTGCAAACATAGCCATTTTAAATATTTAAAGATAGGCATAATGAGGCCATCTAGAGCCCACTACTCAGCTACATCACCTGCCAAAGGGTGGAGGGGCAGCTGCTTAACGGTACAAATGGTTTGAAAAGTTTGCACGGTAAATTCTGTGAATCAACTGTAGTTCATTGCTTTTGATCACTGTCTATATAAGAGTTGATCTCAATAATTTACTCGGGGAAATCTAATAGCATTTTCCCAAGAGACTAGCTGGTACTGTGGAAATTGCTTGATAGATCCAATAGAGCAATACGGTCAAACGTACTCCTTAAAGGTTCATGTAATAGGAAAGATGCAAGATGTTTCCAGTAGTGTTTGGAAACTGCAGCTCTTCTTCCCTCCCTTCTTTTGCTTCTGCAGCTGAACAAAGGTTATAAGGAAATACTTTAGGTTTTCTGTGTGGGCTCAGTTGGACTACTCCGAGGCAGTTCTAGAATTATCAACAGCATCTCCAAGTTCCTGGATACCCCCATGATCTGACACAAGCCGGGCAATGCTCAGGTCCCCAATTCTCACATAAGCCTGGACTGACCTACTGACATTCCTGAGTCAATCCAATATTTGTACTTTCTTTAGAACCTAGCTTACTCTTTAAACATTTGTTGAGCATTGATATGTGTACATTGAATGTATTATCTCATTTCATCCTCGCATACGGTCTTATGAAGGAGCTTTAATATACCCATTTTATAGATGCAGTTTGGAAGGAGAACATAACCATTCAAAACTACACACTTCAGCAGAAAAGCAAGAATTCAAAATCAGATACACCTGACACCGAAGCTTTGAACATTCCTTTTACCATATAAACTTGATTCTGCCAGGATGACTTTGTGTTACAACCTAACTTTGTTCAACTCTCCAGTGTCCCCTTAATATTTAGTATACTGGAAATTTCTCTTTCTCTGTTTCTGTCTGTCTGTCTGTCTCTCTCTTTGGTCTTTTTATTCATTAACTGGAATGTAAATTCATATGCTTCTTTTATATCTTCCCATTACTGCAACCATTCAGTCATCCATCAAACATTTGTCCAACATCAACTAAGTATGCAGGCTGATCTTTGCTGTCTGGGAATTTGCCTTTTTGTAGACAAGGCAAATGCACAGGAAAACAAATGCAATGCAGAGGCAGATAATGAATATAAGATATTTAGTTTACTTAATAAACAACCATTAAGTACTTCACAGCTGATATTCAATAAATGGTAAGGATTTTTATTCAGCAGCATTTCAGAAAGTATTAGAGGATGAACAGGACTTTACGCTGTGAAGACGGGAGCCACAGGAGGGTCTGCTGACTAAAATGAGTGACATAAGCAAAAACACAAAGGAAAAAGTTGCTAGTTTAGCTGAAGGGGCAGATCATGAAGGGCTCTGAATTCCAGTGCAAAGAAAATAGATTTCATACTGCGGTACATGCATTGCAAAGTTTTTTGTTTGCTTGTTGGGGGCAGCGGGGGATCAAACCCAGGCAAGTATTTCACACCTGAGTTACATCCCTAACCTCTTAGACAGAAGTATTTTTAAAAAATTCTACAGCAGCAGTGTGTAGGAAAGATTGGCCATTGAAAGACTAGAGGCAATGAGTGCCACAACTGTCCAGATAAGGAGTGAGAAGTTAAACTGACTGGGAGCAGTGGGAAGAGAGAGAAATACTGTCCAGCATGGGCTCAGTGGGACTTCCTTACTTGTTGGAGATGAGTAACAGGGAGGGAGATGAAAAGACAGTCACTGCAAACCTAAAGTCTGGATAACGGGAAGGTGAGTAGTATCAATATAAGAAGGTAGAGGGTGGGGTAGATAGTGACAGAGCACATGCTCAGCACATGCAAGGCCCTAGATTCTGTCCTCTGCAAAGCCCCTCTGAACAAGTCTATCAGAGGGAAGAACTTGTAGTGTAGGGCAGAACTGATACAGGAGTCTGATATAAAAAGTGTTGAGTTTCATAAACTGGGTTAAGTAATTGCAGAGAGACATACACGTTTTTCCTACATAAAGAGCAGTTAGATGAAGCCATAAGAGTGGCTGAGATAGTCAAGAAAACATGGCCTTCTCCACTTGAATATGTAATAGTTATATATAACTTAAAAATTCAAAACTCCTGGTTTCCCTATCCAAGTCTGTTCCATCCCTTCCTCCTCTTTCATAGCTCTATGAAGATACCAACTTCTATCAAGTTGCCTAAGCCAGATCTTGGAAGTATTTCTGTTCTTTCTTTTTTTGTTCACATAAAAATCCAATCTGTCGGCAATCTCCATCAATTCTGCTTCCGAGTCAAGTCTCATACATCCGTACTTCTGTCCCTCTGCATAGCCGCTATCCCAGGCGGGTGCTATTATCCCTCAGCTGGACTTTTGCAATATTAATCTGGTCTCACTTTCACATTTGCTATGCTACAACACATTCTCTTTGTGTCCGCCACAGTGTCTAAGAAAAGAAGGAAATGGGATAACGTCACTAAAACCAGCCCCACACCATAGTGAGACTCTTTGGGGTGGGAGAAATAATTTTTGAAGATTTCTATTTATGGAGGTTTAGAGGGAAAATGATTGCAGAAAGGAGTCAAAAGACCAACATGGACTGTTGGGTGACAGCATATGCAGTACAGTCTCTCCGCAATCAGGCAAAGAGAGAATTTCAAGATGGAAGAGATAATAAAAAGGTCATGTATTGCAGAAGGATCAAAAACTCCTTTCCCTAGTAGAAGCTCACTGGTGCCATAGGGGGGAGGAGAAAATACAAGGTAGGAGAGGAAGCCAGATTGTGAGGGGTTAAGAAATGAAACCGCCACAATGAAGTGTAGCTTCCTTTTTTACAAAATGTGATTGTGAAAGGAAGGGTTGTTAAGCTACTGTGATAAGGGGACACCAGAGCCTCGAGGTGTCTTTAGGGCAAGAGAATGGTAAACGTTTACAGACAGAAAGGAAGGGCTTTATGGGACTGTGGGCGCTGACTAAAAGGTGAAAGCTTGGCAGCCCAAGGAGGAAAATGGGACTTGGCCTGGGCCTTCTGGGATAGTCAGTGGAAATCAGGGTAGGATACAGACTGACAGACTGACATCCTGAATTCTGAACTCCGATCTGATGACATAAAAATGGATTGTTTTATGTGTTCATTTATATCTAGCAACAGATAGGCAAACACTTCAATACATGCTGTGTACTTCTGAACTGGAAACAGTATCTTGGTGGAGCATACAATGTGGCAAGATGAATCCCTTTTGGAGAAAGATAAATTACTGCACCACACTCTGGAACTAGCAGCTTGTTCCTGCCACAAATTTAAATCTCCCAGAAAGAACGGACCCTTGCTCATGATTAAATGATTAACACTGAATACAAATCATGCTGCAGGTCTGTAAACTCAATTTTTTACATGCCTAATTAATACACATATGGTCCTTAAATTGGGAGGAAACCTATTCCCAAGGCACTGGATTTGCAGTTGTGGAGGACTTGAGCTCAAAGGAAGTAGGTTGAATCCTGGCTCCAAAGCTTGCTCTGGTCATGATACTGAGCAAGTTACTAGACTCCTTTTCTGCGAACCTGATTGCTAAAGGTCATGTTGGAACCAACAAGGTGCCACTTCCTTTGGTGCTCTCCCTGCCTCCGCTCACTGGCAGAAGCAAGCCCACAGGCAACGGAAACACATTACAAGGGCACTCTGCCTTTAGCTACCTCCTTTACTCATTTCACAGATCTGTCCACTGATGCTTTAGTGGACTTACCTCTTTTTTTCCCCCTCACATCTTGTAATGTCTTCTCGTTTGAAAGTGTAAGTTATAAATGAATGTGTACTCGAGAGTCAGACGGTGTAAATTCAAATCCCAGCCCTACTACTTATTAGCAGATTGCTCTTGGGCAATTTGCTTCAACTCTCAGTGCTTCAGTTCTCTCATCTGTAAGATGTGGATACCCGTTTCTCCCTCACATGGTGACCGCAAAGTAAGATAAGATGGCCTGTGCCAAGTACTGATATAGCAATGGCTGGCTTTTGGTAGGCACTGAATTATTGGTTGTTTTAAAGACCATTAAGCCAAATATTCCTTAATAGTTTTAGAAAGCCCCACTGTTATCGTAGCTGGATGCCGCTACTGGAAGAGCACTACTAGGGTTTGAGAATGGGTCCTTGGCTTTGAGACACAGCCTTACAGAAACCAGACTTCCATTTGAGCTTGTTGGCACACACCTGTGATCTCACTACTTGGGAGGCTGAGGCTGGAGTATCACAAATCCAAGCTAGTCTGGGACCCTGACTCAAAGGAAAATAAGAATTTAAAAAGGGCTGAGAACATAGTGCAGTATTCCCTGAGTTCAGTCCCCAACACTGAAAAAAACTACACTGCTGCTGAATATAGGGTGGCCATATTATCCAAGCTGGAACACTTTTGAGAGTGCCAGTGTGACATTTAATAATTATACCAGAAAAATAGGTATGAATGTTGGCTATTTTGGATAAAACAAGACTTGAGGTCCTTCAAATTAAGTAGAAAATGAAGAATCAATGTAAAAAATACTGTTTTCCCCCGCATTAGTACAGATACCAGGTATTTGGTGAATAGAAAAAGGGATGGTACAGGTTTGTGAATTATGGCTAAGAATGACAACTTTTACTCCACCAGCTGTATAAGATTCCTAGAGTGTAGTAGTGGAACCTAATTAGCCAGGCTGGGACTATAGATACTGTTCATCCTTACTGGATCAATCTTCTTCTTCTGGATGACTAAGGACTATTATAAACAAGATGATGTCAAAGATGTATAAGATGGAAGAGAACAAACTTTTTAACTATCCTCCAGTAGTACAGAAGCACCATTTGTACACAACTGAAATACTTCTTATTGCTTCATCAGAAGTTTCCCTAAACACCTCAATAAGCCTGTTTGAGTTTACTGAGCCTACCTTTAGTATGTATTTAAACAAGAAAACGGTTACTTTATATATATTATCTAATATATAATATATAGTATATGATATATGTATTATACATATATTATCTAATATATAATGTATGGTATATGATATATGTATTATTATCAGTCTCATTTGACTATACTGTATAATTAAAGAAAATGTAAAATAAAGCTATGAAATGAATTCCTATCACAAAACCACATATAAAGTTTTGTGTATAGGCAACAGATATGATTTAATTGGAAATTCTTATCCTTTATTCTGTTTTTAAAAAACAAGTTTTTTAACTTGAGTGTGGTGGCGTACACCTGTAACCCCAGTACTCAGAAGGGTCACCATGAATTCAAGGCCAGCCTGAAGTACATAGTGATATCCTATCTCAAAAAAGTTATATCTATCTATCTATCTATCTATCTATAGGCTTTAAAATGTCTAATGTGTCTTTCTAGTATCACACATTTAAAATAAAGAAAATACCAGTTAGGTTTTCTGAAATGTTGCTTTAAAAGTTAAATATAACTAGCAGGGGATCCTAGTGAAAAGTTTGTAAACATATAGAAATGCAGCTGTCATGTCAATTCACACAAATGAGTACAGGAAGGAATGGTGGCTTTTGCATGTGGCACTTAGATGTCCATTCTATGGTGGGATTATACTTATAGCCAGTGGAAAGACAGTTCTAGAACAGGATGTATTTTATCGTTAAATGTGACCAGGAAATCATGCAATCAAAAAGCTACTTACTGTGTGTCTCCATTTTCTTGGAGAGAGGTGCCGAAAAGGCAGACTCTCCTCTCTGTCTTCATCGTCTGTTTCCTACCAGCCTATCATGTTCATGTATTTGGTGTACTCATGAAAGTGTCCCTTGCTCTGTAAGAAGTGTTTAGTCTCCCACCCCTGTGATTCCCATTCCTGTTTTTGGAGAAAACCCTTAAAAATCTGAGGAAGGGGGGGGTTGAAGTAGAAAATTATCTGAGGGAAACAAATGGAGTCTTTAGCCATAAATCAGAGGAAGAAAAATTAGGGAAAACCTTTGCCAAGCAAGGCTTCCTCTAAGTGGGCCACAGAAGAGGCCTGAAGGTATTCTTCCATTACGCTTCGTGTGTCAGCCTGTGGCCGTGGACACCTCTCTCACGCGTGCCACATTCACAGTATGTGATCTGTCAAATGTAGGCACAGACAGATATACAGACATACCCCGAACTCCTTACATATACTTAATTACTTAGACACACAAACAGACACACAACACATAGGTGCTTATAATAGATATAGGCTCATAGATACTGAGATATATAAAGGTGTGTGTACAGAATCAGGAAGCGAAAAGATAAGTGAGACAGCTTAATAGTAGGTGTGGGAGGGGAGGGATTTGAAAAGGAGTTGGTTGGACATGGTGTAAAGTGAATAAGTGACGGACACAGAGACCAGGAGAAGAATGTGCAGTGACAGACTGGACAGCCGAATTTCTCTTTGTCGCAGATAGAGGCTCCAGTTATTCTCTATGTTGTGTCTGGACCCCCTCTTCTGAGGACCAGGCTATCTGCAGAGAACCAACCACATCTGATGCCCTCCTCACTCCCTATGTATAAGACACAGCCCGGGTATCTTCTCTCCTTTCTCTTCCTCTCTGGAATTGGGTTTTAGGCTCCATTTCTCTGAGTTACTCTACATGTTCTGCTGTAAATGCATCTCTGTGTGGTAGCATTCTTCATAAAATGTGACTTCAAGTATTAAGGCAGAAAGCCTTAAGCATATGTGTTTGCATTTTTTACATTTTACCCAAATGAGAACTGGCATTATGTGTATAGATACAGAGAAGATAACAGTAGAGACAATTACTCTCTGCAGAAACTTTCATCAGTGTGAAGGGACCAGTGAGTGAAAAAGGAGACCAAGATCCGGTACTCTCTTTTCTAAGAAAAGGCACCTAGAATAGATATTTCCAATTTATAGCAACATAAAACCCAACAATTTAAAGTCTACTCACTTGAAATAACAGCCCAAAGCACCCACCACTGGCATACACAATAAAACCACTTAGGAAAAATAAAACTTTAGGAGTAAGTTATTATTAATATCTGCTCTTCAAACAGGAGTTAGAAAACTAAGTTGGCAATAGATCTACAGAATAAAAATACATGCAAACTTTTATCAAGTCTGAAAGAATTAGACACAATGATTGGAAGGCCTGGTTGAGCATACACACAGTGGAGGGGAATCTCCAGGTAAGGAGTCACTCCTAAGGCAGTTAGTTTATCAGCGAAGTTTTCTCTTCTTGAAGGGAGATGGGATGGGGAAAGTCGTGGGGGGATCGGCCTTTAACATTGCAGTTCCATGCACAATCAATTGAGCCAGGGACCAGCTGTCGGAAGGCTCCCAGCAGCCAGGACCCAAAGCCCTCACTGCATGGCACAGATGCTGTGGGGGAGGAACTCCTGCACGTAGGTGGCAGCTGCCTTGGAGAGGTAGGTCATGGTGCCAAACCTGCCACTGGGTGCACTGTCATACAGAAGAGTACAGATGCCAGATGCAGGATCCTTTGCCAACATGGTATCATCTGCGCCGAGAGTTTTCTGTTTGGTTTTTAAGGGTGGGAAAATACAGGGGAAAGGAAACAATTACTAATCCCACTAAGTACAATCCTAATTAGTATTACCAGAGCCTTCTTCCCATCACCAACTAGTTGGCTTTGAGGCTGTTTAGCCAGGAAAAGGTCAGGCCTATGTACCAAATGAGTGAATGTGAGTTTCTATACATGCATTTTCTACTAACTCCACAAATTACATAAATTATTTAAAATACTGTTTGGAACTTGTCCTATTACAATGAAATTTGAAAGCTAAATATATAGTAAAAGTTAATTAAGTGAGTCATACCTGTTAGGAGCAGAAACAACAGACACAAATCACTGTAGTGGGACTTTGGTCTGGCACTTTCCAGTATTATACTGATTTTAGTTTGTATTCTTTCATCTTTTATTTAATTAAGCAAATTTAATGAGCTTTCCAAGGCTGGAGTCTATGCTTAAAAGGGATCATGTTTTCTGATACATGGACTGTCAGCAATCCAGAGTATTTAAAATTAGGACTGTCCTAGAAAATCTTAGATGCTGTTTTTCTTTGCATCTTCTCACGGTGGCTAAGAGAATGAAACATGTATTACAGGTTTTAGAGTTTTTTTTCCTATTGACAACAAGGCATGACCTTCACCTTATGAACTCCAACTGTTAATCTAGGCAAGACTTTCAGTAAATAGTTTGCATTTTTCAATGTAGTCACAGTGGCACAGCACCTGCCTGGCAAGCACAAGGTCCTGAGTTTGACTCCCGGCACCAAAAGAAAAAAAATGTAGTCAATTTCCTGGGAGTTATATTGAGAAAATAAGAAAAATGTAGAAATAAAAGTTTCACTTTAACATTTTCCTATAGGTAAGTAGCAAAAGCAAAGTAAAAGAAAAACCATATTTTCTCTTTTTCTTAATAGTCCAGAAAGGATGTGCTACACAATAATGTCTTATTAAGTCTGTACAGCTACACAAAGCTTTGTGACCAGGAATTTAAAATGTAATGTTAATGCTATGCTTCAGGATTTTTCAGGAAAACATAATACCTCCTGAATTTTACTCAACTTTGCCATCGAACACAAACCACAAAACACATGAGGTGGGGAGGATCACAGGAGGCTGGATTTCATCAGTGCATGATATATGCATGTGTTGAAATGTCACACTGAACCTCACTGATATGTACAACCAGTATATGTTAATCAAAAGTAAAATAAAATGACCTCGGGGTGTAGCTCAGGGTGCAGTAGAACACTTACCTACCATGCATAAGGATCCAGTTTGATCTCCAGCACCATAAATAGATAAAAAAATAAATGTACTATTTTTTAGGGAAAAAACATAGTGAAAGACAGAAGTCATCCAGCCATCTACTGTTTTTTTTTTTTCAGACAAAGCTCGGAGCCAGTACAAAGGGGGCCCAAAGAAGAGCTACAAGGAATAGAGTACGCGAAAACAACCTCAGCCTCATATGGAGCTTGGAACGCAGCTCTCTTTGAGAAAAGCACGGGTCTACCTACCTGTTCTTGAAGGAACAAGTCATTAGCTATATGCACTATTTTTTCCACAGCAATGATGCTTCCGATGCTGTGAATTTCAATGTCTGCCAACATGGTGAGGACAAGAATGGCTTCAACCAGAAGCTGGCGGTATTCTGGCTGAGGCACACGGTTCAAGACAGACTCCACATGGACAGAGAATTTAATCTCTCCTGGAGTCATCTGTAACAGAGGAAAAAATTAGTTCCCAGGAGCCCATCATCGCTGAGACATCAATCACCTCTGGAGGTCACTACAATGCTGTATTCACGAACATGGCTTCATCCCCTTTAATGTAATAGATTGAATAAATGGATTCAATCTTTTTAAAGGCAATCTGGCAAAGCATAACAAGAGTCATAAAAGTATCAATACCCTCTAATTCATAATCCTATTTTTGGTTGTTCATCATAAGAAGATAATACAAAAGAGGAAAAAAGCTCTATGTATAAGAGTATTTATAGCAGCATCAGTCACAAGTGTAAAACTCAAAATAACCCAAACATAGGAATGGTTTTATACATAATGGTTTTATAGATATCATAGAAGAGAAATATCATGAGTTTTTATGGATCTATTTAGAAATAAATCTGATGACTAATGATAAAGGAAAAATGGAAATAGAATTTAAAATTGTATATACATAATTATCAGAATTATGTAAAATGTCTATAGAATGCTGATAGAATAGAATGAGCATTAGAAAGTATAAAGTTATCAGGCACAGTGGTGTGCACCTGTAATCCCAGAACTCAGGAGGCTGAGGTAGGAGGGTCATGAGTTCAAGCCCACTCTGGGCAGTTCAGCAAGTTCTAGGCCAGCCTGGGCTACATAGTGAATCCTTGACTTTAAAAGAAGTATAAGGGCTGGAGGTATAGCGCAGGGGCATGGCATCTGCCTGGCAAGCACAAGATCCTAAGTTTGATTCCCAGTAACAAACAAACAAACAAAAAAGAAATATAAATTTATTTAAGGTGAAAGGTTGAGAAATACTTTTTTTGTAAAATTGCATTGAGCATTATTTTCAGGAGACAATAGAGATTTGAAGTCCAAAGACCTGGGCTCATTCCTGTTCAGTACTGTACTGAAAACATTAGCTAGAGTAATCAGGTAAGAGAAAGAAATAAAAGGTATATACATAGGACAGGAAGAAGTCAAATTATTTGCAGACGACACGATCCTTTGCATAGAAGATCCAAAAAGTTCTACCAAAACACTGCTAGAATCCACAGCCAGATTAGGAGAGAATAAATAAAAAATAGAATTGTGATGTATTCTGTACATGTACCAAGTCCATATGAGGAACATGTTCATTATGTACTACAAACATGTACAAAATATGTATATAGGAGAAGGGGTCCCAGAGATGGAGCGAGGGAGAAGGAAGATGAGTAGGGGATAAAAAAAGAATTAAGATCTGTCATGTGTATGGACAAACTCTCCATGAGGAATGTAATCCTTATGTACTATAAACGTATACCAAGTTTTAAAAATTCAGTAGTGTAGCAGGATACAAAATCAACACACAAAAGAACAATAGAATTCCTGTACACCAATAATGAACTCACTGAGAAGGAAATTAGGAAAACAATACTATTCACAATAGCAGCAAGAAAAAATAAATGCTTAGGAATTAGCCTAAACAAGGAAGTGAAAGAACTCTACAGTTAAAACTACAGTACTCTGAAAAGAGATTGAAGAGGACACCAGAAAAGATGCCAGGTGGGGTGATGCATCCCTATAATCCCACCACTTGGGAGGCTGAGTTCAAGGCCAGTCTTGACTACATAGTGAGACCCTACAAAGAAGGAGGAGGGGGAGGGGGGAGGATGAAGGGGGGAGGATATCCTGTGTTCCTGGATAGGTAGAACCAATATGGTCAAAATGGCCATACTCCCAAATTGATATATAGGTTTAATGCAATCCCAATCAAAATTGCAACAGCATTCTTTACAGACCTGGACAAACCAATCCTAAATTTCATATGGAACTAGAAGAAAACTAGAATAGCAAAAGAACTCCTGGGCAACAAGAGGATGGTAGAGGCATCACAATCCCAGACTTCAAGTTATTCTACAAAGCTACAGTAATAAAAACAGCATGCTATTGGTACAAATCCAAACATGAGAATCAGTGGAACAGAACAGAATTTGCAGAAATAATCCCAGGCACATTCAGGTACCTAATCTTCCAGAAAGAGGACAAAAACATATGTTATAGGAAAGGTAGTCTCTTTAACAAACAGTACTGACTTGGCATCCACATGCAGAAGACTAGAGAACAAACTATAATCAGGTACTAAACTAAAATCAAACTGGATAAAAGATATAAATGTTAAAACAGAAACACTTAATCTGCTGGAAGATAAAATAGATAAAACTCTTGAAGGACACAGGCATAGGCAAGGACTTTCTAAACAGAACCTCAGTTGCATAAGAAATAATATCAAGAATCAACAAATGGGATCATATCAAATTAAAAAGCTTCTATACATCAAATACCAAATACAAAGAATATAAACATTATATGTCATATACACGAACTTACAACTATAATAACAACAACAATGAAAATTGGAAAAGGGGATCTAGAGACAGAGAGGGAGAGGTGGTGTGGAGGGGAAGGAGAATAAAATAGAATCAAAATGTTTTATGTACATGTATCTACTCCCTAAGATGAATGTGAATTCCCTGTACTGCAGACATGTATTAATAAAGAACCAACAAATGGGATTATGTCAAATTAAAAAGCTTCTGCATAACACATGAAGTAACCAGCAGAGTGAAGAAACAACCTACAGATTGAAAAATTTACTATTCCTGAGACAGAGGATTAATATCTAGAATATACAAAGAACTAAAAAAATTAGCCCCCTGCAAATACAAGACTCAATAAAAAAATAGTCAACTGAAATGAATGGACACGTCTCACAAAAAATACAAATGGCCAATAAATACATGAAAAAATGTTCAACATCTCTGGTCATTAGAGAAATGCAAATTAAGACAACATTGAGATTCCATCTTACTCCACAAAGGATGGCTATCACCAAGACATCAAACAATAACAACAACCAAAAAACAATAACAAATGCTGGAGAGAACCCTATACCTTGTTGGTGGGAATGTAAACTAGTACAACCATTACAGGAATCAGTATGGAGATTGCTCAAAAAAATGAAACACAAAATGCCATTCAACCCAGTTATCCCTCTTCTAGGTATCTTTCCAAAGAGTTAAAGACATCATATTATAGCGATACATGCATACTCATGTTTATAGCAGCATAATCACAATAACTACATCTTGGAAGAGGCCTGTATGCCCTCAACAGACGAATAAAGAAAGAAAGTACGGTACTTATGCACAATGGAGTACAACTCTGCCATAAAGAATATGCTTGAGACATTTGTAAGAAAATGGATGCACCTTGAGAGCATAATGTTAAGTAAAATAAATAAGACATGAGATTATCGCATGGTTTCTCTTAAATGAGAACTCTAATATATAAATAAAGAGCAAAATAAAGATAGATAGTAGGAAGTAGGGAGACAGACCTTTTGCACATGGGAAGGGGACCGAGAGATGGAGGGAGAGGGGGGAGTAGGAGAGAAGGGGATGAAATAAGAATTAAGTTGTCCTGTGTACATGGACCAACTCCCCACGGGGAATGTAATCATTATGGGCTGCAAATCTGTACTAATAAAAGAATAAAATTTAGAAAAAAAAAAAGACCTGGATTCAGTTCCTATCTTTGTCAGTTACAAGTTATATGACCTTGGACAACTAATCTCTAAGTTTGTTTCCTTATCTGTAAGTTGGAAATAAGAACTTCCTCTTTAAATACTTATTTGTGTTGAAGATCAAACTAAATAATGTGAAAGTCATTTGAAAACTCTTAGATAACATTTAGGGATGTATTAGTACTAATTGTGTCAATATTTTAATACTAATTAAATGAAAAGAAAAATCAGTAAGAAAGCACGATGTTATTTAGTATAGGAAAGGCCTGTCGAGGGAAGAGTACAGTACTGGTTCCCTACCTGCTATCTGCAGCAACTCCGATGTTTGAGAATTTTTGTTTTTACTGTCCAATCTCATTACTGAGTTTGTTAATTCAACTCCTTTGTTGGTTCTATATAAAAACTAGTTCTTTATCATTTCCTTGTGATTTGGACAAAAACAAATATAAAGTGCAAAAGTGGCAATTAGAAGTGTAGGGGGAGATGAGAAATCACTCATTCTTCGATTTCTGTTCCTTCTGCTCTAATTCTCACTTCACCTCACATAGCCCACTTCAATCAACCATTAAAGGAGTTATTCTCATATATAGTAATTAATATAATATGTAGTTATTTTCAAATAGTCCCAATTTTTTTTTTTTTTTGGTACTGGGAATTGAACTCAGGACCTTGTGCTTGCTAGGCAGGTGCTTGTGCTCCTGAGCAATATCCTGGCCCAGTATTCTCAATTTTTAAAAGTGACATTTCTTTCTTTCTTCAAAGGCATTTCATATTGTTATGGTTTATAAAAGCGTAGGTCTTTTACTTTGAAGAGTGATCGCAGAACTACTTTGGCCAGGCAAGCTGCCTGTCAGATAAATGTAAAAGACACAGAATCTTACCTCTTGAGTTGTTGAAGCAGGAAGAACAAAACCTTCCACAGAGAGTCCGTGACACTGCAAAGCAAGAAAAACCATATTGTCACCAGGTATGAGCTGATAATTCAGAGGCTACAAGCAGATATCTGTATTTCTAACTGTGTTTCATAGGTTATGAGCTGAGTAATCACAGGCCCGAAAGAAGCCCTGCACCTCAGGTATCCTTGCCATGGTGTTGTGATTCCTAAGTGCTAATGTGCAACACTGGACCAGCCCTAAGGTTCATCCTATATATAGGAGAATGGGGTGTGTAGGGAACATCTCCCTACTGGGGTAGACTAACACTAAATATTCAGAGACCACCTGAGAGGATATTACACTAGGTCCCAGAACCATCTCAAATAGACCTTTAGAAGAAATTTT
>PVLD010021146.1:0-32186 GCA_004027595.1 Dinomys branickii | reverse complement strand
CCCTTCCTTCCCTTTCCATTCCTGTCCCTTCCATCCTCCCCCCTTTTCTCAGGACTTGGGATTGAACCCAGGGCCTGGAAATGATAGGCTGTACTCTGAGCTACACCCACTGGCTTTGAATACAGGGAGTTTCTGACTGATTGGATCAATAGACCTTTTTTTTCTTCCATTCTGTCCCTATATCTTTTGGATATGTCACCCCTGGGAGGTCATTTCTAGTCAGATAGTTAAAAAGAGACTCAAAAGAACACACTTGTTTTGGGAGAATGTAGTATTTCTTACTTTCTTGGTGTATGTGCACAAAAATTTTGACTATACCTTTATTTATTAATTTATTTTTAAAATCAACAAAGAAAAATTGTATCTTGTTTCCAAAATGATATTTTGATATGTGCGCACACTGCAGTTTTTTATTCTGATTTTCACGTTGTGGAATCTGTTTTCACCAAGCTTTAATGTCAGTGACTACTTTGTATAATGACACAAGTAAGTGGGAAATTGTGACTTGTGTGTACAAAGGCTGCCTTTTGAGCATATTATCTCAGATCTGATGCCCCTGATTCCTCACATTTTGTTCTCAAAAGCCACTGAAGTTACAAAAAGTCCTTTAGGAGCTGGGAATGTAGCTCAGTGGCATAAGTGCCTGCCTGGCAAGCGCAGGGCCCTGAGTTCAATTCCTAATACCAAAATACCCAGAAGTCCCTTTGTTGAGTCTGATTTCTCCATAGCACCTGACACACTGAGGTTTTCGTGAATCTTAGCCAGCGCAATGGCGATAAGTGGTTGCCACCTGCAAGGTACCCGGGCTGTGTTGTCCCGGGGTGAGCAGAGCCTTCCCAGTGGGAGTGGCTATGTCTCCTCTCTGCGGTCCCCACACAGACGGGGCCCAGGGAGTAAACCGAGCAGAGCTCTGTGCCCAGCACGGGTGATGCCCTGTGTGCCTTCTACTAGAAGCGCCCTCCGCCTTTCCTCAGCCTCAGTCGCCCAATGGCACCAATCCTAGTAAGTTCTCGGGGGCTCCCCAGGTTGACTTGGATGTAGAAACAGGAGCGAGTGGGAGCAGAGCGCTCTGCGAGTGTGGTCGCCAGTGAATGTGGGCAGCCAACATGGTGGTGGTGGTGGTTGAATATGGAAGATGTGCACTGACCGGCTGTTCCCAGATTGTGCTGTGTGAAACACGAAGGCTCGTGAGATGCTAGCAGGGGAGTGGTTACAGCACACAGACTGTTGCTGAAGCACAGCTGGGATGCAGGAGGTGAATTCTGAAGATGAGCACAGAGTCCAGTGTTGTCTACGCACCTGTGGTCCTCGTGCCTTGGTGACAGATGGGAAAATCCCCAACCTTCATCTTTCAGAAGATAAAACCCTTCTAAATGAATTTGGAGAACCTCTTCTGTGCATGCTATTTTCTGTATACCTTTTCAATGCAAATCACAATGGGAAAAATCACAAACAAATTATAAATTTAGCAAGAGCCCTCCATCTCTGTAGTTGTAATGGGTAAAGTCCATCCATACATAAAGTATTGCAACATATAGATTCCACCAAATGCTATTTATATGCACTTTATGCATTTTTTAAGTATTGAAAATATTGATGGCCATGCAGTATTCCTTTTCTGTCTCCTTCTGCAGTGCAGTTAGATGCTAAGAGATCATTCCTTTGAGGCTGGAAATATCTGCTAAAATTTTAAAAAATACAATAATGATAAGTAAAAGTTACAAAAATGTAACTGTAATATGGTACTTTATACTCATTGCCTTACCATTGCCAAGAAATCAGATTTCTTGTTTTATTTGAGTGTCATGCTCACCCTCCAGAGTAGGTAAGCCCTGCATAGCCTGGCTTCTTTGACAGGGAAGACAGGAAGATCAGAGAGATTAAGTGACTTCTAAAGGTCACACAGCCTGTCTGTCATGACTTGCTGTTCTGTCTGTCACCTGACAGAAGAGGGGAAGGGGCAAAGTCTCTAAAGTCTGTGTGTACTTTTCAGGCTTTTAGGCCCTTTACAAGCTGTTCCAGTTCACTAAAGAACATTTAAAATTTCAAGATACAAAAAGAACCAGTAGAAGTCGTCTATCAAAATACTAAGTAACTTAAGCTGTGACAAAACAAATAAAAAGTGCCATCTCCTCCACATTTAGGATGCCCGCTTTTAGAGAAGGGTTGGCCATGGTTCTTCTGCCGTATTTTTTATTACAGTGTTTGTGGTACCTAATGAGCAGGTCCATTGCGGGGAGTTGGTCTGCTCACACATCTCATTGCGATCCCCTCTATTTCCTTTCCCTCCCTCTTGGCTTCCTTCAACACCACATCTCCTCCCCTTCCAAAAGGTTGATTTCCATTTTCTATCATCTTTTATTTTGCTCTTCAGGTTACATTACAATGCATGCACAGATCAGCAGAAATAAGTCCAAGAAATAGTTGTGAATGATTGAGAAATATTTGCAACTCGTATCACTGACGTGGGGCTAATGTAACTAATACATAAGGAGTTTGCACATCCGATAAGAAAAATACCAGTGAACCAATGAAAATGACTAAAAGGCACAAAGAGATAGTTCACAGAAATGAGAAAAGCACCCTGATTTCATTCCTAAGAGTGGGAAAGTTGAAACATATTGAGATTAGCAAATATAAAAAAACTTGTAACAATTTTTGTTAGAAAGCAGGAGGAAACAATGTTTTCTCAAAAATTATTGGTGGGAATGTAAGCGGACACAGCTGTTATAGAGAACAACTTTGTAATATCTATCAAAGTGACAGGTCCCCCACTGATACAGTGATTTTACACTTACTGATTTAATTCAGATATATTTGGGGTTTATGTTCATGTGTTTCCTAGTTTAGAGTAGCCAATACAAATGAAGGGAACTTTTGTTTTAAAAAACTTCATTTTGACCTTTTTGGCCACAGTGTTAACGTCTCTCCCTCCCTCTGCCTACTTCTGGTCAGAGTTTGTGTCTCCCTACATTTGTTTCAGTCAGGTGGGGGCTTGTTATGACCTGGATGCACATTTCCTTCACAGTGTTAAAAACTGCCAACAGTAGGAATTTTACAAAAAGGAAAATGGTTATGCCCATTCTGAAACTAATATACCAACATTTTATTCAGCTTGATAAATAGTCTAAAAAGTTACCAACATGCCATCCATTGCTTTTCCAAAACACATTGTTTGTTTAAACCAGCGATGCCTTTAGGGTGCATACTCTGAACATTCTTTGCTTATTTTAGCTTATGAGAAACCAGGTACCTGTGCAGTAGGTATACAGAGGCACCAAGGTGCACACCTGTGCTGGTGTCACTGTGAAATCCCAGACCTTCGCTTGTCCCCTGGGCGCCGGGGAAGCCTGACGCGATTCCCTCACACACACAGCAGCAGCCCTGTGTCCCGGGGCAGCAGGTACCGACCTGGCCCTGGCTGCAGAGAGCCCCAAGTTTGCCCTTCCCAGAGGACTGCTTTCCCATGTATTTTCGTGAGTGTTTTATTCTCGCCCCAGAAGAGAATCATTATTGAAAGGAAAGAAAGAGCTCTTGAAAGACTTCGCTGTGAGGAAGTGTTACTCAGAATCATGTTCCGCTTCATTATGCTTGTTTTATGAAGCAGAAAAGATACACACAAGGGTTTATTGACGGTGAGGAGGCCAGGATCTTCAAGTACAGCATTAGGACTTTTTATGTGTTGAGACAGGGTCTTGCTGTGTAGTCCGGGATGGCCTTGAACTCACAGTGATCTTCCTGTCTCAGCCTCCCAAGTGCTGAGATTACAGGTGTGTGCCGCCCCAGCCCGCTCAGCATTAGGATTGGAAGGCAGAGTGAATAAGCACAAACACCAGCATGAGAAAAATCAAAGCCAGGATCCCAGCGGACTGGAAACACAAGGAGATAAGTATCTGCAGCATCTGTCGCCAAGCTTTCCCTCTCCTGCCTGCCCGCCATGGAGTTCCCTAGTTCCTCCTCTTGAACTGAGCTGTTAATGGCAGTCACCTCACATGGTAAGGTCGGGATCCCTGTCCCACGGGACTGTCACACTGTACCCAGCCGCCCACTGGCCCTGCTCGGCTGTTACAGTGCATGGGGCGTTGGCCTAGAGTTTCTCTCTGCTCTTTGGGTGGAAATGCTGGCTTTGCTTTTGTCTGGCCTGGAGTTTGGAAGACAGAAAATTTAATTTATACTCCAAGGAGTACTTGTGACCCCTGGTTACAAGCCGTTTACAGATTACAAGTCTGAACTTTCCTTCTAAACATTAAAATAGGAAAGAGATGTGAGAACTGAAATTCAGTTCAGTTAAATGTTTGGAGTCAGGCTGATCCCAGTTGAAGCCTTTGATATTTGTGTTTTCATGTGAATTAAAGAGAAATGCGATGATTCTTTCAAAGAAAGACAGGGAGAACACAGGGAAAATGATCATTTTCAATTTTGTATCCACAGGGGGGTACTTTATTATTTACTGCACAGTATGAGAGCAGACACAGGCTCTCTGGGCCTGTCCCTGTGTCTCAGTGGTGGCAGGGACAGGCGGGTCCAGCTGCTCCCAGATGCAGCCTGTTCTTTAGGGCAAGGGCTCAGTGACCAGCGCTAACAAGGAGGAGGAGAGAAAGCAGAAACCTTCAGCGGCTGCCCTGAAGGGGCTGGAGAAAGAATTCAGCTCCTCCCACACGGCGGGTTTTAGTGACAGTGCAGCACATCTGCCTCAAAGTGCGCCGGCGCTGTCTGGAGCTTGTCCTTCCACGTCTCCAAGCAAAGAGTTTAATTAGAAACGAGCAGGCACAGTAGCACACTGTTCCTTGGTTTTGTTTTAGTTTGGGTTTTTTTTTTAGCTGATTGTTTTCAAGATGCTACTGGAATTAGGGTGAGAGATATGATGTCAAGCAGAGCCTTCAAAATCATGGCAAATCCATGTTGTTCTTTGGTTCAGGTCTATTTTGGAAATCAGAGCTTTATAAAGCAGTTGAAAACTAGTGTTTTTGTTTTTTAATACTGGGGTTGAACCCAAGCACTTGCAAAAATGTTTTAATGCAAGAATCTTTTAATGCTAGGAAAACACACTCTCATTTGAAAATGGTTTTAAATAGATGTAAAGTTTTCTGTATTTACTATCTGTTTCCTTATTCTCCAGATGCATTTTAGTTGGAATTCTTCTAACTTTATAGGAATGAGTCTAATTGTCAGTCTGTAGAAAGCACAATAAATACATATCAGAGTGTGCTTGTTGGCAAGTCAGGAAATGTAGAGCCACTTCACCTGAAAACTTGTCTAGAGGTTGCAGAAAAATATATTGAGAATGTTTTGGATAATACAATTAACTTGTTTTTTTAAAGGCTTGCTTCTCGGTATCTTGAGCATTCTGTGGTTCTAGGGACAGAGGATGCAGGCTGTCTCCTGCCCTTTGTGGGACTGCACTTGGGGACAGGTGGCTTGGGAATGCACATGGGTTTTTGGCATCTGACTGCATGCATTTTTAATGAAGTAACCCACAGTGACTCGTGTGTGAGATAGCAATTTGGAAAAGCTTTGTTGTGTGTTTAAAATGTTTTAGCTTTGGGAAGTAGGTATGGCCTCCATTATTTATCTGAACTTTATAAATGAGCCCCAAGTTTTTGTTAGATTTTGTGTTTTCCAATGCTCATTGCTGGACAAGAATTAGAGAGCATGTGTGCGTGCGCGCACACGCACACACACACACACACCCATACCCACACACACACACATACACACACACACACAAAGCCATAAAGCCAGAGGAGAGGATCTTAGGTAGAGAATGCACAATTTTTAACCTGCCTTCCCTTCCACTAAACGTCAATGTCACAGTTCTCTATATAAAACCCTTGTGATAATATATATTTTAGAATTCAGAATTTTTGAGCTTTGAAAACATAACAGGGTTAAAAAATTGCAAACCATAAGAATTTCAGCACTCTCTGGGGTAACACCCTGGAGTAGACACTCTGCTGTTTCTGTGGTGAAACACCCTGCACCAGGCAGTGGCAAAGACTGCAACCTGCTGGTCTCCCACTGATTGTGCTAGGGTATCCAGGGGGTTCTGCTACCAAGTAAGTTACCCACAAACTTCTAATTTCTGCACATTTTGGATTTAAGATCACATAAAGGCAGTGTGGAAGACTTTATGACAAAAACACCATAAGGAAGCAGAACTGTGGAGGCAAAGGACTATAATCCCATCAACTTGGGAGGCTGAGGCAGGAACATATGCTGTTTGAGGCCACCTGGGCAACATAAAGAAAGTCCATCTCCAAAGGGCTTGGGGG
Source organism: Dinomys branickii (assembly GCA_004027595.1). NCBI lineage: Eukaryota > Metazoa > Chordata > Mammalia > Rodentia > Dinomyidae > Dinomys > Dinomys branickii. The sequence continues at coordinate 25,914 of PVLD010021146.1, read as the reverse complement.
AGGAGCCACCATAGTTAATTTAGCTACTACCAGATTTTAATATATTTAAGACATCTGACTGGGTGAATTTCTCCTTAAGATATTATTTTAGGCTGCTAAGGTGAATATTCTTCTAGCTATATATTTGCACACGTTAATCATCCTTGTCTTGATATATTTATAGGGAAGCAAAATTTGATCTCTGCCCCCTTAGGGTTTTTGGCTGGGCCTGAGAATTAAACTGACATAAAGCAGATTAACAGAGGAAAAGCATATAAATTTATTTCATGTAAATTTTTCATGACATAGGAGCCTCATAACCAAATTAAGACCCCAAGGGTTTACTGCTCATATAGAGAACTGGACAAAGAGTAGCAAGATGTTAAAACTGGACAAGAGGAAAGGGCTTGGCCTATGGCTTTCGTTATGAAGAAGTAACAAGGAAGTTAAGTGAGAGTTTATCAGAGTTATTTTGTCTGTTTGTTTCATTTGTTTTGTGGTACTGGAGATTGAATCTAGGGTTCCCACAGAGCGACATCTCTAGCTCTTTTTTATGTTTTATTTTGAGACAGGTTCTGGTTAGGTTGACAAGTTGCCTTGGTTGGACTCCCACTTGCTATCGCCCTGCCTCAGCCTCCCAGAGTGCTGAGGTTGTAGGCATGTGTCCCCTGCCCTGCCTCTCATCAGGGTATTTTGTGTAGATTTTTCTGGGTCTAAACTCTGCCTCGTGATAAGAATGTTGCTTTTCAGCCAGGTGCAGTGGCGCTCACTTGTAATCTCCCCACTCAGAGGCTGAGGCAGGACTGGTGTGAGTTCGAGGCCTGCCTGGGCCTGAACTGAGCATGACCTGGTCTCAAAAGACAAAAAAAAAAAAAAAGTTGCTTTTCTACTGGTAGGGGGAGATACCATCTGGGGTCTTAATCTGCTGCTATTAAGAAAAGAGTTCCCCAAATCCTTCTTCCCTTTGCTTTTTAAAAGTCATCTAATTGCTAAACCTCAAATGTATTTATTTCGAAGTGGAAGTCTCACTATGTTGCCCAGACTGATCTTGAACTTGTAGGTTCAAAAGATCATCCTGCCTCAACCTGTAGAGTAGCCCCACCAGGCCTGGTTCACTTGCTGTTTTTTTTTTTAATATCTTAGCTCAAAATAATCCTTATGCCAAGGTGACACATGTTTAGGTAGCATAGTCTGTCACCCTTCACGTTCAGTTGTTACATGTGAACATTTTTGGTGCAGATTTCTTGAGTGGGCTTGACATGTTAAAGTAATTTATAATAATCAGAGAGCTCCCCAAAGGGCTCACTAGTGCTTTCATTTAGCAGAAGGTAATTAGCTTCATGGTATCATATCCATAGCTCAAATTTTCAAAGGCAACAGCAACAAAAACATGATTGTTTTAGTCTGGACTGTTTTGTGCTTTAATTCCTTTCTCCCTGTCTCTCCCACTTGGAATGGAAACAACGTATGTAGATAAATTAGATTACAGTTCCTATAACTGAAATGCATCCATTTGTGGGTGAGGGAGTGGCTTAACACCTGGCTTAGAGAAAAGCATCCTTTATTTAATGGCAGGACCACGTTCACAGATTCCTGGAGTGTTCCGTATCTTTTGAGCCTTTACAGGCCTGATCCAGTCGGTACCTAACCTTCCTGAACAAGATCTGCCTGGATTCACTCTCGAATCTGGGCTGAATGCGCATTGTGTCCAAGCAGGGTAGGCCTCTCCTTTCGGCGGGTGTCCTCCCGGGGAGGCTCTGGATTACACCACGAGTTAACGGCTCCGTCTCTGCTGCACCGTCTCACCATTAACATTCTTGCTGTGGCCAGCGCCTGTGGCTCTGCTAGAAGGACCCAGTCAGCGTTAGCATCAACATGTCGAATCGTTGCTGCAGATGTGTAATTTTATCTCTATCTCTGTTCATTCCATCCAAAGGAGTATATGATTTGAGAAGCATGTGGGCTACTACAGAATGAAATTCAGAGTGATTCTGTTACTTGTAGATGCTTCACGTGCCAGATAAAGCCTGCCACGTGAGCATATTCTTCTCTGCGTTTATTGGTTGTACATGTGGCATGATCAAGGTCAGGAAGCAATGTCTGTGAACCCACCAATCCATTGGCCTCCTCATAGGTCCCTCATCCATCGATGTCTGTCACTGAGATCTGTATATTTTAGAAATTGGAATGTCAACACTATTCTTCTTGGAATAAATGAAGGGACTGTGGGCGGGAGTTGTGGCTGATTCTAAGAATATCCGATCAGGTTGCATTGCTATGGCAACGGTGTTGCTAGGACTTTAAAGTTTCCCTGGAACGGTTGGAATTTGTAAGTGAAAGACATTGTTTATCTCAGGGTATTTTAAAGTGATCCTATCAAGCATAAGGCAGGACTCCCATACTTTGGAAAGGAACCAAGCACTGCACGCAGTGAAGTGGGTGTACGCAGGGTGTCCTTAACCGAAAGCATCAGGCTCTGCCTCCTTAAGGTCATTTCCATCAGATGCTTCCCGTGGTTCACAAAGTTCAGACCATCAATCATCACACACTGATTATTTGAAAGGAAAAGTATTATTTTATGTTTCTCTCATACAGCAGAATACTTGGGGAATCCCAAGATTATTAGTGTTGGCATTTATCTCTTTCCCAAGGTGAAAATTGCCATATTTATCATTACTGATGCAGGCGGTCTAGAAAGCATAAAGCAGGTGTTAAAAATCTAAAGTTAGCTATTTTTGCCATCTTACTGTAAACTTGTATATCTCCAGTTGCTAAAGATGTATAAAACATATGTTTTCTTGGAAGTGTTTTTTAAAAAGATAGCTTTATATATTTAAACTGCTTTAAAACTGTCCTTGTGTATCCTTATTATGGCTTTGAAACGCTTTTTCCCACTCAAACATTCTCTCCAAACATTGACAAGGTCAGGAGCTACATCTCTATGTCACCTAAGAACCTTTTGAAATTCAGAGTTGTTGAACTCACTGTTATGATTTAATATGTTGACAAGGCCAAAATTTTAGTGCTATTAGCTTCTCTTTTTACTACCTGAGGTTTTGTTCCCTTCCTTTTCTTAAGGAATAATGACAAAGCTGTAGGTTCTTAGGTGACACTGAAACATGTTTTATCTTCTCTGCAAACTATGTGATCTAGCAATTATTGTTCTGTAGCGTGTCAGGTCACAAAGAGAATTTAGAAGTATCATAAAAACTTTACCAACTTTGAATTCTCAGTTGTGTATATTTTCTTTGACCCATCGTGTTTCTTTACTTTCATGAATTTTTGTTCACATATTTCCTCGAGGGCCAGTAAATCTAGGAGGTGTGACAACTACCCTCTTGTACATTTGAGGACTCCAGAAAATGATTCAGAAGAACGGTCAGGATGGAGGTTTGTATAGTTACCATTGGCACAATCCACACACAGACTTTTGTGGAAAAAAAAGATGTAGAATAATTAAATAGAATCATTGCAGAAATTCTCTGCTTGTAGTTTTGTTTTTTCCCCTGGTTCCTCACTAGATGGTGAGTGTCCCATCCCTGGGGACAGACAGGCAGAGGCTGGGGAAACTTCAAGAGCTCTGAAGCTCATGGTGTGTGGGGCTCAGCCTCTCTCACAGCACAAGCTGTGCGGGTTCTTCCCCCACCAAGTTCCGCTCAGCAGCGCACGGCCCCTGCGCCAAGCGGTGACCCGGGACAGTCTGAGCGGAGCGTGCAGCTGTCCTGGAGTTTTGGCACTTGTGTCCCTCACCGTCAGAGCCCCCGCTGCCTCTTCTGCTCTAGTGATGCTGCCCGTAGTTCTCCCTGGGCTGCAGCCTCTGCCCTGACCCTGATTATCACGCACACCTCTCTCCCCTTCCTATGACGAGAGCCAGGCCCAGTGCCCCAACACAGGAGGGAGGTGCACAGGAGACAGATGAGTCTGAGGTGGGGTTGTGTGGAGAAAGTGGACTCAGGTTTCTAGAGACCGACCACATGTGCTGCCGAGAGGTGCTGGGAGGCCAGAAGATGGGATGATGCAGAGATCACCGCTGCTGCGGCCGCTGCTCTCTTCCCTCATCCTCTGAGTAGGATGTGGGTGCCTTGACAGTTTTCTTCACGCCCAGGCGGCTGGGGGACCCTGTCTCCACACCCCTATCTAGCAGTAAAAAAGAGAGTCACCATGATCTTCCTTACCATCCCCTGATTTCTAAGCAAGTAAACCTGAGCCTTGTGCCATACCACTTCTGAAGGGTTCTTTTTTTTTGCTCTTTTGCTTTTTTTCGAGGCAGGATCTTGTGATATAGTTCAGGCTGGCCTTGAACTCATGGTGATCCTCCTGTCTCAGCCTCTCCAGTGCTGGGGTTATAGGAATGTGCCACCAGGACTAGCAATTTCTGCAAATTTTGTGGCCCTCTTGTGTACCAAAAGGCTTTGTTGCTAATCTTTGACCTTTACACTGAGCTTTATCTTCATGTTTTATTTGGGTGAATGCTGAAATTCTTTTGTATTCTTTGAATATGTTCCATACCATAGTTCCCTATGCACGCATTCCACTTTCAGGAACTGTCTTGAATGCTTGGACTCTGCTGCAGTCATTTCTATTTTGTGGTAACAGTGTAAATTCTGCAAAGAAAAAAAAAAAAAAGAAAACCCAAAACCAAAAAACCCTTTAAGTTAAAAAAAAGGTGAATCCCAGAACGCTGCTTGTGGAGTGTCATAGTCACCGATGAGAAGGCTGTGCAGACCTGCAGCCTCGCCCCCACCCTGTCCTGTGTGAGAACAACTCTACCAGCCCTGCAGAAAGAGAACTAGTGCACATTCTCTGCAGGCCATAATTTAGTCAGCTGCCTCTTCTGCCGCCTCTTCTTTTGATCCATGTGGTAACCGTAACCCTTCTAGGAACCTGAGTTATTGGGATTCTGTCCAAGCACTGGATTTGCATCTTTCGTTGTCATGTAGACTTTTGCAGGGACTTTTAATGCATCAGTTGTTTTGAGTACACTTGGAAATGAATTGGGGAACTTGGCCAGCGAAGGCTAAATTTGAGTTGCAGTGTGCAGTTTTTGTGCGAGTTCCTATTAACCAGACACTGCATGCATGGAAAAGCTTTTCCTCCCTACCTTTACTTCAGTGTCAAATGACCCATAAAACTTGGTCCGCTGATATTGAAAACATTCCTTTTCAGAATAGTTGGATGTGGTGTGGGTAAGAGCAAAGAGCTGCCGAGACCCTCTGTCTTAGGTGGACCGAATGGGATACAAATAGGAAAAGTTCAAGGCCTTATGAGCAAAAGCAGCGGGAATTCACTGCAATTCTCGATTATATTTCTCTCGAAAATAGCAAGATGGAATAGTTACTGCATTTGATTTTTAAAGAGCTTTAGTCATCAGTTTCGCCATCTGTGTTTAAATCGACAAGACCGTGTTCTGTAGCTTCAGGCAACTGGCTGAAATTAATGATACAAAGCACAGGCTGCTTGACAGGAAGTCATTTTACAGAGCTAGTGCTTGTGACTAGGAGGAAATTTGAAATTAAGTCTCAGAGTGAGCACCAGGCTTTGTGAGATATTAGTCTTTGACCATCCATCAAAACACCTGCTCACAATTAAAATGCATGATTTTACTTTGAAGCCAACTCTCCAAGGAACCATTGTGTTAAGAATCAATGTCATAGGAGTAAGTGACAGTCTCTTAAGAGAAGCACTGATGTGAAAGGGAGATAAATTAATTCCTTCTTCATTATTTGACAGTGCATCAGTTCAGAATTTGGAGTTTACTTGGTGTGTGAGGTGACTTTTCAGGGTCATGGTCAGATCAACTGAAAGCAAAACTCCAAAGACTCTGCCAAATCTGGCAGATGCCTGGTTTCCCTCTGTCCTCAGGAACCTGATGCTGGGACATGGGTCTCCAGTTGTCCCTGCCTGTATTTCAGTGTTGCGATGCAACTGTGTCACCTGAGGGCTTCCTTCCCCAAGGACAAGTGGTGAGGGTCGCCATTCTTTCCCCTTCCTCCAGCGCCTGGGGATAGGAAAGCCTACATGAGCTCATTCCCTTTGAAAGGTTGCGGAGCCTCCCAGCAGCATCCATTTCCTTTGTTAATTCTGCCATCATCTGTTATCATTTCCATCTAAATTAATCCATGCATCTAAAGTGAAGTCGAATCTTTTAAAATATTGGCCCCTTCTCAAATGAAACAGTTGGACAGAACAAATAAGCAACTGTTTTTTTTTCCTTGAGCATCTATGATAGGATTTCAAAGACTTTTACTTAAGGTAACAATTACAGACATGTGTGCACTAATTTTTCAAGGTACATGTATGTACATGTATGTACAGACAGGTTCTGTGTATGAAAAGCACAGCTGATCATCTACTGCATAAAACACATACCATTAAAACAATTTGTATTTCTCAGTAATATTTAAGTAAAAGTACTTACCAGTTCTGTTACTACACATAGTAAAGAACAGGCAGTGTGCTTTTTCTTTGAATGCAAGATTAATCAAACCATTAAAGAGAATAAAAACGAAAAGATCATAAATGATACAGAATTACATCTGGTAATTGACCAACTTTGATGAAGATAAAAATATGTAGTATAACAAGCACTGTCAGTCCCTGCCATTTTGTTCTGAAACCTTGTATCATTCTTACTGTTTCTGCTTTGTTTTGCTTTTGTCTATGTGGTTGGCATTTTGCTATTGTTCTTTTTTAAAATTCTCTTTAAAAATTTTTCTTTGAAAGAGTAGATTTAGTCTTGAAGACAAATAAGAGGTACATACTTTATGAACATAGATGAACAATTATTTTAAGCATAAAAATGGCATTTGTCCATTAGAATAGTATAATGACACGCAGCAACATTTCAGGACTCCCTAGAACTTGGTTCTGAACATTTGTTATGTTTAAGGGATGAAGCGCTCTGTGTGTGTGTGTGTGTGTGTGTGTGTGTGTGTGTGTGTGTGTGTGATAGAGTTAGACACTCACCTACTTTGATAGAAAGCGAAATGTGGTGGCATTTGCCTATTATTCCAGGACTTGGGAGGCTAAGGCAGGAGAATTGTCCTGACTTCAAGATCTGCCTGGGCTACCAAGTGAGCTCCTGTCTCAAAAAACCAAAAACAAATAAATAAAATCTGTACTAGTTACCTTAGTGTTTATTATAAAAATACAGAAAAATTGTTTGTATAATTTTAAATATACCTGAAAGTATTTACATTGGCAAATTTTATTTCTAAACCAGACCTGGACTAGTAAGGCATTCCCGGTCATCTGATGCATGCAGTATCACTATGCATACAGACAAGGGGTGAACTTTGCAGCTAGAACACTGCTTACTGCATGAAAGAGTCCTAGGTCTTGTTATGATTTAGAAGCCTTCGTAAAGGTTAGGATTTTATAATTAGATTGATACCAGCTGTGAAGACATTGTGTTAAACGTTTATGACTTACGAAGTCTATGTGAAGGGAATTCCTATTTTTACTGTCTTGTATTTTTAGTTTATTGGTTTATATTGTTTTGAATCCCAAGCCAAAGAAGTTCCTACACATTTGCTTATGAAGTGATTTTTAAGGACAAAACTCACTGGGCCATATCCTATGATAAGAAGAAAGGATCTTAATGGTTTTATTTGAAAATAGAGGGAATAATGTAACAGTCTGTTTAGAAGGCAGGGATATAAAACTAGGGTGTGGCTTTGGCTTAGGGAAATAACGAAAATAAATGATGTTTTTCAATTTTTACTCCTGTGGGCTGGCGTCATGTCCTGTAAGGCAGATGCAGTGGCATTAATTAATAAGTACTAATGGCAGGGAGTGTATTCTTCTGCTCTGTGCCCTGCACACAGACAACTGTTTGTGTTGAATTCCTGGAATGTGAGCCTCAATGATGTGAACTCTTCAAAAGCCCAAGGAGTGGACGGGATTTTTTTTTTCTCTTTCTTAAATCCTAGTGAAAAGAATCTTTTATAGGAGAAGGAATTCGGAGTGGCCTGTGCTCTTGGAACATGGCACTCCTTCCCCATTGTTCAGCTAGGTCCTTGATGGGGTGGCTTCAGGGGCTTCGGGGAGCCGAGGACTGCCCTGTTCTCCCACAAAGCGCCCGGGTCCAGAACTCTAGGACCTAGAGTCAGGGTAGGTGAACCTCTGCCTCCCGACCTCCAAAGGGAGGAGAGGAGAGAGCAAGGCCTGGGGAGCTGGGAGTGGAGTGTGACACTCAGTGACTCTGGGTTTGCAAGACCCTTGGGCAGCCCCCAGCTCTGCCTCTGGCTGTGGGACCTGGTTTGGGTTCAGTAACAACCGCCTGCATCAGATTTAATGGTGGGAAGCTAATAAGAGAGCTCATTTCATAGGGGGCGTTCGTGGCTATCACTGGAAAGATTTATGTAAAACAGTGCTTCCTGTTAACAGTGAATATGCAGTAAGCTACTGTATGTTTTATTTGAAAACATGAATGCAGTAAGTTTGGTGTGCTGAAGGTAACACTGACAAGATGGAACAATTACTTTTGAAAATGTGCTGGGATGGAAGTTGAACCGAATTCTGCTTACACCTCTCTTGATCCAGGCTATGTGATTTAGAAATGTTATTTGATTTCTCCAAATCTCAGTTTAGTTTCTGGAAAGCCAAGGCCACATTGGCTGGTGTGGGTGCTACGCACAGTACCTGTGAGTCCTGTGCTAAATGGTGCAGGGCAGCAGCCTGGAGCCTCCCAAGGGCACTTCGAGTGAGAAGGACAAATGGGGCTCCTCAAGGGACAGAACGAAGTAGCACTTCACGGAGGAAGAGCAGGTACACAGCGAAACCTGGTTATAAGCACTTAAAACGCGCTTATTATGCTCTTTGGTTATACTTTGGGTTCTCATAGAGGAGAAACCGTGCAGTATTGAAGCTTGTCTGTCTGATTTGTTTCACTTAACGTTATGGTCTCAAGGCGCATCCATTTACCTGCAGATGGCTCCAGTGCACCCTTCCGCATGGCAGAGCAGTGTTCTGTTGTGTGTAAATGCCACATTTTCTTCATCCCTCCGTCCATCCATTTATGGACATAATAGGCTGCTGATAAAAGATAGATAATGAGAAGCCCAGAGGTAAATCTTCGTCAAATGGGAAGGGGGTGGAGAAATGGGAGGGAGGAAGAGGGAGGAGGGAGAGATGGGGAAGCACTGAAAAAGGAATTAAAATGTGTTCGGTTTGGGCGCCGTCTCCACACAGCGAAGGGGGAGGGTATGCGCTGCAAGCGTGTACTAACAAAAGGATGAAGAAGTGCTTATTGGACACTTGCTATGGGCTGGGTACTTTTTTTGGTGTTGGAGATGTTGCTGTGAACAGCACAAGCAAAAACTCCTGCCCTTAAAAGTTCATCGTATGGGAGAGGAACGAATAAAATTTGTAAGAGGAAAACACATTGTGTATTATAGTACTAAGTGCTAGAAAGGAAAAGAAAAGCCATAGGTTGCAGGTTTAGGTAGGATGAGGATATAGGATTTTAGGTAGGCTCACTAAAGGTGGTCTCATAGAAAAAGGTGCCATTTTGGGTGTAAAGATCTAGAGATGCTGAGGGGTGAACATCCCAGGAGAGGGGTGGAGCTGGTGTTTGCATTTTAACTACTCCTCCCCGTTGTCAGTGTAACCCTACCCACCTCTTGGGGAGTTTCGAGAAGATCAAATCAAAGAGTGAAGTAAGCTTTGTAAACCATAAAGCACTAGGTGGATGATAATTGTTCTCATTCCAAAGAGAAGGAAATATTATAATAAAATTTAGGGTTTTTAGAATTTATTTCCCCTACTATTAGGATTTCCTTCTATTAGGATTTTTCCCCTATTATTTTCCTGACCTTTTGTTCTGTACAACTATAATTTCAAAAAATGTTCTAGTATAGCCGATGTGAATTCTTTCCCTAAGGCATATCTCAAGAAAAAATATCTGTCTGCTGTCCCACTTGATGGAGAGGCACTGCTGAATTTCGGTGGCACCTCGGAAAGTTTCAGGATAGTTCTGGTGATAAAGTAGACCAAACAGTGTGAACCTGGTCTTGATTTCTGAAATGGGGGCTATTGAGACATCAGGAATTCCCATATCTTCTTGCTCATATTGATATCTGTTATGGTTGATACATTGTGTCAACTTGGGGAGTTTAAAAGGTTAACTATGTGATTCAGCAGGAAGCCAGGGTGCTTACTCTGTACACATCCTGAGCCTGTGGAAGAGGAGGGCATGGAGACTGTGTGAGAGCTACATGCCCCCTGGGTGGGGGCAGACTGTGTACAAGGTAAGGGATAGAAAGAGGCTGCTTCCCTGCCATTTGTCCCTTTTGCTCTGGTTGTTTTTGCTGTGCTCTGCTGCCATGAAGTTTGCCCTCTGCCATGTGCCACTCTGCCTCTGAAGCAGCCAAGTATGGACTGAAACCTCCACAAACTGTAAGCTAAATAAACCTTTTCTTTCTTCATTTTGGGTGTTGGGTATTTTGTCTCAGCAACAAGAGTAAAGTAACCAAGACAGAATTTGGTACCAGCAGTGTGGGGTTGTTGCTGTTACTATACCTGACCATGTGGTTCAAGAGCCTTTGGAAATTGCATATAGGAAGAGTTTGGAAAGGTTCAGAGATGTCTCCTGAAAGAGATGTGCTGCAATGCCTTTGGCTGTTCTGTCTGGGAGATTCTGGTCAGAGCTCAGAAGACCAGAAGGCTGATAGAAATCCTGCCAGTAAAGACTGGCTTTAGAAGGTTTCTGATGGGAAGGACTGCATTGGTTGTTAGACTCCAGATGATGTATGTTATGGCTCGGCAGAAAGTTTGTCTGCATTTTGCTCGTGTCCAGAGACTTTGCCTAAGACTGAGATTAAGGGTGGCAGTGAACTGATTAATCTGGCAAAAGAAATTTCAAGGCAGTTGAATGTTGGGGCAGTGGCATGGCTATTGTTGGGGGCTTTTAGCCAGATTTATATTGACAATCAAGAGCAAAGAGCCCAGCAGGATGATTTAAAATGTTGTGAGTTTGGCCAGAAAGGAAGCTCCAGTAAAACTGTGGTTTTCAAAGATAAGGCTGAGGAAATCTCTATTGCTGAGAAGGAACAAGAGAATGGAAAAGATGGCCTGCTCAGGCCAAGTCTCCAACCTTTACAGTCTCAAAACTGCAAAGGTGAAAGACCTTGCCTTGAGAAGGAAGCTAAAGAGTACCATGTTTTAGAATGGCGGCGGCAGCCGCACCAGGTTCCAGAATGGAGGCAGCATAGAGAATCTGTTCCTCAGAATTCGATTCAGTGTGCCCAGCGATTCGGGCACTCGGCCCCTAAGGCCAGGAGAGAGGAAAGTTTGGCTACTGCTCCAGGTGGCAACAGGCCTTGGCATCATCCATGTGGCCCTAGCTTTAGGTGCAAGGAAAATGCAAGAGTTCTGAGGTTGAAGAGGCTTCCACCCAGATTTCAGGAGGCCTGGGAGGCCAGGCAGTGTGCTCCTGAGAGGGCATTGTGTGAAGCTGTGAGTGTGAAGCAACAGGTGCCCTGGAGACCTCAGAAGTTTAGAAAAGCCAGGAACATGGATCATCAGAGGAAAGCTGCAAGGAGAGAGCAAAGCAGGCCTAAGAGAGAAGCCATGGAGGCTGTAACCAACAGAAGTGCCATAGGGGTGGACTCATGCAAGCCCTTTGGAGCTCACAATGTACAACATGTTGCTTCAGATGCTGGAGGGAATTATAGGACACAATGTTAGCCCTGCTGGATTTTGGACTTGCTTTGGTCCCAATGCTCTATATTCCCATTTGTGCGTTTTGGAATGGTGATGTTTATTGTGTGCCTTTAAATGTTAGAAGTGTTTAATATTCATTTGTACAGGGGTGGTGTCTTTGTATCTGGAAACTGGGTTTAAGGAAATGTGTATGATTGCCAAGTTGACAAGGGGTGGAATGTTATGGTTGATACATTGTGTCAACTTGGGGAGTTTAAAAGGTTAACTTTGTGATTCAGCAGGAAGCCAGGGTGCTTACTTTGTACACATCCTGAGCCTGGAAGAGGAGGGCATGAAGACTGTGTGAGAGCTACATGCCCCCTGGGTGGAGGTAGGCTCTTCACAATGTAAGGGAAGGAAAGAGGCTGCTTGCAGCCATTTGTCCCTTTTGCTGGTTGTTTTGCTGTGCTTTGCTGCCATGAAGTTTGCCCTCTGCCATGTGCCACTCTGCCTCTGAAGCAGCCAAGTATGAACTGAAACCTCCACAAACTGTAAGCTAAATAAACCTTTCCTTTCTTCATTTTGGGTGTTGGGTATTTTGTCTCAGCAACAAGAGTAAAGTAACCAAGACAATATCAAATGATATAGCTCTTTCTAAGTTAGTCATTTTTTTTTAAGTAGTCCATTAACTGTTAGTGGTTATCACTGGAAAGATTTATGTAAAAAAGTGGTTCCTGGTAAACAGTGAATATGTAGTAAGCTATTCATCCAATTCAGGTCAACCAGACCCAAACTTGCACTGATAGCACTTGCAAATCGTGTGGAATGGTTTCTTGTTTTGTCAGCTGCCAGCCAAGTCCATGTTCATTGAGGTGACTGAGCACTTCTTCTAATGGGTGACTCTAACTGCATCCCACTTTCCACTGTTATTGCAAGACAGTGTGGCTTGAGAAAGAACTTTTCTAGTATGTTTGCTGACATTGAGATATCTACAAAATAAAGGGCTCACTGCTGCAAACTCAGCAAGCAGGTTGTGTAACCCACAAGTTATAGAGTTTGCGTCAATCCCAACTGTAGCGAGAGGTCACCTCTCTTCTTCTAGGTGTCTTTCTGGAAAAGTTAAAAACATCCCATCACAGTGACCCATGCACACTCATGTTTATAGCAGCGTAATGCATAATAGCTAAACCTCGAAGGAGGCCTATACATGCACCAATGGACAAATGGATAAAGAAAATGTATTTATACAAAACAGAGTAGTACTCTGTCATAAAAAGGATAAAATAGATGCACCTTGAGACCATAATTCTAGGTGAAATATATCAGACACATTTTGGTTTTTCTTACATGAAAACTCCAAAGTGTAAATTAAGAGCAAAATAAGATATAGATAATAGGAAACATGGAGATCAATCTTTTGCAAAGGGAAAGGGGACCAGGAATTGGTGGGAGGGAGGGGGGAAGGGAGGAGCAGGGTATGAAAAAGAAAAAAGATAGGTCATGTATGTATATATCAACTCCTGCTGAGGAATTTAATCATTACATACAGCAAACGTGGAGTAATAGAAATAAAACTCAATAAACAGGAAAATTTTAAAAAAGTAACAACCAATGGTACCAGCTGATACTTCATGTTGCATTTCTTTTTTTTAAATCGTTTTGAGAAGTGAAATTTCACTGTGTCATTTCACATCAGCTTTGAAGAACACCATCATCCCACCTGTTTGGAGGAAATTCTGCAGAGACCTCTGATGGAGGCCTTGAGTTGAGAAAACTCATTCATGACAGACAGAGAGGGAGTCCAGTTTGTAGATACCTAAAGAGCAGAATTCCTTCTTTTTTGATGCTGGGAATCGAAATCAGGACCTGCACTTGCTGAGCAAGTGTTTGTGCTACTGAGCTATATCCTTGAGCTGAGTAGAATTCTTTGATCATTTTTTATTAACCTCTATTTGATTGGATCTCCCATTTTCTATTTTGTGTGACTTTTTAAAAAAGTGTCAAGAACTTATCTTGGAAAATAACTTGGCTATTGAGGTGGTGATGAAATCTCTCCTCATGTGTCTAGAGGGCGTTGCTATGACAAAAGACAGCAGAACAAGGGAAAAGTGTAACATTTATTTAATCAAAGTTTTACATGGCAGGGGAGCCTTTAGATCCAGGGAAAGCTGTCTGTTTTGTTACTTGGTTTCCATGAGGAATAGGCAGCTGTGTTGAAATGTGACTGGAAACAAGGGTGTAAGGCAGGGATCACAGACCAAAAGGGAGCAGTCTGCTCAGATTCTCGCTGGCCACTCTGAGTAGTTCTCCTCTGCCCTGGCACAGGCCACGATTGAGAATCTCCGAGGGATAAAGGAACCATTCTAGATGTCGTGGCTTGCCTCAAGGGAGAAGAGTGCTGGTTTCTCTGATCCACAGTGGAGGGAAGGCACTTGGTTTCCACGAATCCATTTGTGGGCAGGAGGAAAGGTGGGAGAGAAGAGTGTGAGGTCAGGGAGACCTTGTGGCTGAGATTCCGCCAGCTCCTATTAGCTCAAGGCTTTAGCCCTTCACGCCATCAGACTTTGTGAAACCACACTCTAAGCCCTGACACCACCTCTGTAAGGACCCAGGTTCCTGAAATACATGTAAGCACTTGTAATCCATTGAAGGAGAGGCTTACTAGGTATTTGTGGAAACCTCTGTGCTTTGTTACGTGTTATTTATAAATGTATGCTAGGTACTGCCATTTGAGGCCAGGGATTTTGAGGAGCTTAGCACCTAAATGGAAAGAGAAGTCACTTAGATAAAACATTTTAAGAATTTTTAAAACAGTATTAACAAAAATAAGAAAAGTAATTAATGGTTAAACAGTATAGCATTAAGCTTCCTACTTTGACATCGACAGTCTTTGGGTAGCTGTCTTTCTTTCTCTCATTTCTTACTTTTTTAAACTTTCAGAGCTTCTAAAGATTTCTACCATTTGGATAATTTTCTATTAGTGGGTAACCTTTCACATAAAGACTTTGGTAAGGGACTTGTGTGTGTGTGTGTGTGTGTGTGTGTGTGTGTGTGTGTGTACCACTAGGAAAGGGAAGATGGTAAATTATCAATTTCTCACTGTAATGTTGCTGATCTTGTATATTTGATAATACAAATAAACTAATAAAGTAGTATTTTTCTAAATTCAGCAACCCAGTTCCTGTCATTTCTGAGGTGCATGTTTTATGTTTTATTAGATCGCAAACTTAAAAGGAAAGACATAGCATCTATTAAGATCTATTATTGCCCCCCTCTCCCACTGCCCCCAATATGGGCATTGAATCCACAGCCTTGCACAAACTCGCCAGGTGGTCTACCACGGAGTCAGATTCCCAGCCCTTTAATATTTTTTGTTTTGAGACTGTCTCACTAAGTTACCCATGCCAGTCTTGAACTTGCAGTCCTCCTGCCTCAGCCTCCCAAGTAGCTGAGATATTGGGCGACTGCTGTGTCCAGCTTTCATTCTTATTTTGAACATTTCTCACAGTATCTGGCACTCTGGTCCAAGATAACCGCATTTTCCAAATCCTTCCCTTTTCACAGCCAGGATGCCTGATTCACAGTGGCTCAGGGACTTGTCCAGTGCCTTGTTTTGGTGGAGCCGGGATCCCAGACATGCCCTGTAGGAGTCTGAGTGTGTTGTGACTTGGGTGTGTTTTGTTCACCTCTAGCTAAGCACGATAGAGAAATTTAAAAACTAAAGAGATAATTGCCGTGGGCCTTCTGTCACCCTGGCTGATGTGCTATTTCACTTAACCTTGGGGGATGGAGAACGCAGTTTGGGAAATGAGTATCAGGGTCTATTTTTAGCAGACTTCATATCACTTTCCATTGCTTGGGTGATGCAATGGGGAGCTCTGAAAAATTCACCAAGTTCCTATCTTTGTGTTTTTCCATTGGGCTTGGAAGCTGTGTTGCTGAATTTCAAGAGGTCAGCGAAATCGAGGTGATGCAGCTACAGCAAAGGATAATTTCTCCTTCTGTTACTTGAATTTTTATAAAAAGAGTAAGTGAAAGGATTCTTTAAACTGCACCTAGGCCTGGGGATGTGTAATATTAAACTAAGGATATAGACAGGGGAGAGAAAGGTTAGCGGGCCGGTTCAGGAGTGTGGACCGTGGATCTGGTGCAACAAGACTGCACCCTGCACTCACATCGCTTTTCCTGGGCTTGGACACGAAGGCCTCAGGTTCCAATCTGCTCATACCTGACCCTGCGGGGTGCTGACTTCAGTCACATCCCTCTCTGCCCCCTGCTGCCCTCTCCTTCCCCAGGCCTTGATGGTCCTCACGCCCTTGCCCAGTGCATACTCTGCCTGGGCACAGAACCTGCTCCTGGTACTGCATACTTGGAAAAGCTCGGAGGCTGAGGCAGGAGGTTCACAGCCCAGCCAGGATGATTTAGCAACACTTTGTCTCAAAATTAAAAATCATAAAAGGACAGGGATATAGCTCAGTGTGAAGGTCCTAGGTTCAAGCCTCAAGAACATGCTCCTGGCTAACTTTCGGACATTTGGACAAATGTGGTTTCTCAGAGTCATGTGTCAGAAGGCTGTATCTAAGATGGCACGGCCTCCACCATGGCTCTCTGTCGCCATGTCTGGTATTGTCTTCCTGTCACCCCAGCCCCGTCCATCTCCGTTGGTATAACTGCTGTTTCTGCTGCTGGATCCCTGCACTGCCACCTTCTCCCCACCAGAGCGGGGCCTGGGTTTTGTTGATCATTACATCTCCAGCACCCAGATCACTTCCAGGCACATAGCGATGCTTCACAAGCAACTGGGAGAAAATCAGATCCCTCATGAGAGGGAATTTTGAAAGGCAATAGTGAAGAAAGCAGAAAAAATTCTTCTTTCATGAGACTCAGAACATTCGTTTTGTGTGAAGGGCTGACCTCAGTGTACACTTGTCATAGTAATGTGACACATACTCAGGTTCACTAATAGGGGACATGTTTGTATCAGGCTTAGGCAAAGGAAATGAGGTGAGAAACCAAACAGGAATGTAATACTTTATTTATTTATTTATTTTTAATTGAGATAAAATCTTGGTGTATAGGTCAGGCTGACCTTGAACTCTTGGCAATCTTCCTGCCTCAGCCTTCTATCTAAGTGCTTGGATTTCAGACTTCTGCCATCATGCCTGGTGGGAATTCTTTAATTTGTTAACAATATGAAATGATATATTCAAAGACTGTTTTCCTCCACTGCAGAGGAGAAAATTGTATATAATATAATGTGTCATGGAGATTATATATTAATGTTTTGCTCTTAAAAATTACTAACATAGCAGACACTCATACACAAATGAGATAGCTATGAAGAAACTCAGGGTCTGAGATTTCTTCTCCCTCATTAAAATTTTTCTCTCTTGTTATATAGTCAACTTGCTTCATGGAGAAAAAGCTGGTAAAAGAATGTAAAAATTATTTGACTTATAAAAATAAATGAAATACTAGAAGGAATAAAAACACCAAGCCACTCAAGAGAATCCTGCCTTCAAGAAACTGTCCTGGCCAGGGGTTTGGGAACTGAGGAGCAGTCTGGTGGGCTGTGGCCAGCAGGGTGCTTACGAGCTATGTAGACAACCCTTTGCTGGGCCTCTGTGTGGCTGTGGCTTGCTCCTCCCAGGCCCCAGTGACTCCATGCAGACTTAGACACACCCTGTGGAGAGCGTGCCTGCCATGTAGAGACTGCTGTCCAAGCCAGGACACAGTACAGTTGGGGTTATTTGTTCCAAATATTTGTTAATTGCAAAATTTCAAGTCCTGTGATGGCACTGAGAAAGCACAAAGAATGTTAGCAATTTGTCATTTTCATCAGTATTTTCTTTTAGGGTTCCCACTGAAAGGTGTCTATTTTTACATTTTATAGTGATCTCTTTGTATGGATTTTAAACTATATTTCATTTTGTTCTACTTTTTTGTAGAATGCAGTTGATTTATCACTCTGGGAATTTTGTGCTGTAATTTTCCAAAGCTAACATTCTTTAAAGAATCATCTGCTTTTTTCCAATCATTACATTTATAACCCTTGTACAGAATACTCCCTGGTCCTCTGCCTGGTCCTACTGATCTCTTCTGCCCCCTTGCCTCAGTTTACCTTGAACCTGATAGCAAAAACCACTCCTCAGCTATCATTGTAAGGTGGCCTTGTGTTGCTTTGTTTTGTTTCAACAACCCTCACAACAGAGTGGCTGCCTCCATAACCACCTCGTGGCTGCCAGGGGATCGGGATCCTGCTGAAAGGGTAGTGGACTTTGGACATTGCCCTGGGGGTCGTGGGCAAGCACTTCCACTCCTCCCTTCCCTGGACGTACGTTCTCCTCTCCCCACAAGTCTGTGTGTGCTTGCATTGTTCATTTTGTTGGAACAAATGTTTATTCCTCTTTTCTTTGTGCTTTGTGGATCATCTCCATAGTCTTGGCACATAATGTTTTTTCTATTCAGTGCCTTGCTAAAAACTAATCTCCGTGACACTTGCTGGAGCTCCTCTTCCCTCACGCCTTCGGTCCTTCGAAACGGACTCTCCTGACTCCTCACAGTGGTAATTAGCTCCGTACAGCATGTTTCTTGGCTTCTGGTGAATAGCTCACCTGTACCTCTCTGTTTCTCTGAGAAATTGAGAAATATAAATTGCTAAGGAGACCCAGGCTTAGGGAGAAGAGCCTGGGTCTCTCACTTGAGAGCAGGAGTTGCTCGTGTGAAAGCAGCTTTGAGAGATGCAGAAGTGTGGGTGGTGCCCTCCTCTGGGAGTGCGGGGAGTGTTCCTAATCGCTGTGAGAGTTTCAGTGGGAAGGGGTGGAGCTGAGCTCATGTAGATTATTTCATGTATTAACATATGCTGATCGTCTAACGTATAAACTGAAAAACAGGAAGGGCAGGTTAAGTAAATAAAGGAAGCTGGTTGGGTGTTAGAATTGCTTGGTTTTGTGGTCATTTGAAACGGTGCCACTTGATAGACATGGGGTAAAAGATACATTGCTTTTTCCTCTTTACTGTAAGCACGATGCCAGGATAAATCACCGCTGCTACCGGGGACCTGATCGATACAGAGTCCTGTCCTGTCCAAACGGGAGCTTTGTGACTTAGTGCCCCCTGTTGTTGCCATTAGCAATAGGAGCACAATGGTCAGAGATAAGCTCTGAAAAGAAATCCAAATGGTGATGGAAAACATGGCTTTTTCATGTGAGTTCCCATAAAAGTCAAACTAAACACAGTGAAGCCACAAAATGAGACTGTCATGAGCTCAGCTGCAGCATAGGACAGGCACAGCATATGTCTGGGAGAGTGGGCCGCCTCTGCGATCCCTGCCTGGCCCAGAGAGCTAGGGGCTTAAGTTCCCTCACAGCAAGAGCTGTGCCTCTTCTTCAGCTGTCCCAACAAAGCATTGTCTGGGTGTGTCAGCAACAGATTGTCAGAGATTTTTTTGTCACATCAAAATGTTCATGGAGAAATGTGGCCTGCAGGGATAGTTTTAGTGGACAGAGAGTATTCATGACTCTGAGGGCAGCTGTTTATAAGAGCAGGCCAAGTGCTAAGCTGCAGAAGAGTCAAATGTGGTTGGAAGAGGCTTAATACCATGCGAGGAAAATTGTCGGAAATCACTGGGGGAGCAGGGTTGTGTCCAGAAGTGCAGGATGAGGAGGAACCCAAGAGGAGTTGTTCCTGGTGCAGAATAGCTGCCAGCTGGCTGTGGAGGGAAGAGATCACACAATTAGTGCAGGAGAGCAGCCCCTTGGACGGGCTGAGGTGTGCATGGTTATTGGAAACATTGGAAGCTGGCTCTCTGCAGTAGTCAGGATGGAAACCAGGCTGGAGAAAGGGAAAGGACTTAGAGGTGATGAACTGGGAGTGCGGGATGATGACACTTTTCCAAGAGCCTAGATGCAAAGACAGAGGCCTGAGGTGAGAATCAGGGACCCTTTCTGTTCCCAAGAGGATGATGTGTTGGACACAGGGAGCACCTGTGTGTACCTGCAGTGGGGCTGTAACGCCTCTGCTTCACTGTGGCTGGTCCCTTGGAAAGTAAATGAGTCTCTTCTTTTGCCTCGTATCTCTGGTGTCGCATGTGATTTCCTCTATGGTGTAAAGGGCTGGATTACAAAAGTTCTTGACAGCCTGTGGACAGGACAGTTAAGAAATTTAGAATCATTATTTGTGTCTGCTCAGAAGCTCAGGCCCTCACAGTTACAGGAAGTACACTGGCTCTCCTCTAATTCAGAAGTCACCCTAGCTTGTAACAGTGTCTGTAAATCTATGCAACTGATCCTTCAAACTGGGTTAGATATAAATGAGTCCAGTCTGAGCCCACAGGATTCTGTGGTTATTTTCAACGTTTGGGCAGCACCTGTTCTCTACTGGTTTCCCTGGAGTTCTCTGCCTCCCTTGGTGTGTGAGCTCTTTCTTGGTCCTGGGGCTCCTGCTGTGGCCCTGGACTCCAGCATGTATCAAGTTATGAAGAACTAAGGAAGAGTGCATGTTCCCACTTGACTATTTCCTCTTATCTTTATTGAATGATGCGGTACATTTCCACTTTTAAGAACTGAAAATTTCCTGTTAGCCTATTATTTGTGGGAAACTAAATAGAATTCCCTGTTGGGAAGTATACAGGGGTGCTCAAAATATACTGTGAATGTTTACATTAAAAATGTTATTACATCTCAAAGTCATTACTGGAGGCAACTATTATCCTGATACCAAAACCAGAAAAGGAACTAACCAAAAAAAGAGAACTATAGACCAATATCCCTAATGAACATAGATGCAAAAATTCTCAATAAAATACTAGCTAATAGAATACAGCATATCATCAAGGAAATACTATACTATGACCAAGTGGAATTCATCCAGGAATGCAGGATGGTTCAATATAGGCAAATCAATCAATATAATACACTATATCAACAGAACTAAAGACAAGAATCTCATGATCATCCCAATAGATGCAGAAAAAACTTTTGACAGAGTCCAACACTTATTCATGATAAAAACCCTACAGAAAATTGGCATAGATGGACTTTACCTCAATCTGATAAAAGCCATTTATGACAAACCAAGAGCTAACATCATACTAAATGGACAAAAACTGGAAGCTTCCAATTTAAAATCAGGAACAAGACAAGGATGTCCACTGTCACCACTCCTATTCAACATAGTTCTGGAGACACTAGTCAGAGCAATTAGATAAGAGAGAGAAATAAAAGAAATAAAGATAGGAAAGGAAGAAATGAAATTATTTCTATTTGAAAATGACGTGATATTTTACACAGAAGATCTCAAAAACTCCACCAAAAGACTCCTTGAATTAATCAACAAATTCAGTAGTGTAGCTGGATACAAAAGTCAACACTCAAAAATCAATAGAGTTACTATACACAAACAACAAACAGACAGAAGAGAAATTAAGGAAACCATACCTTTCATAATAGCATCCAAGAAATTGAAATATTTAGGAACCAATCTAACAAAAGAAGTGAAGATCTATTCAGTGAAAACTACAGTGCTCTGAAAAAAGAAATTGAAGAGGACTTCAGTAAATGGAAAAATATTCCTTGCTCATGGATAGGAAGAACCAACATTGTGACAATGACCATACTTCCAAAATTGTTATACAGATTCAGTGCAATTCCAATGAAAATACCATTGTTTGTATACCTCATAGACCTAGAGAAAACATTCCTAAAATTCATCTGGAACCAGAAGAGATCCAGAATAGTAAAAGCAGTCATGGGCAACAAAGGCAAGGCAGGAGGTATCACAGTCCCTCATTTGAAATTATACTACAAAGCAAATCAACATGGGGGTTGGGGATATAGCTTAGTGGAATAAGTGCATGACTGGCAAGTGCAAGGTCCTGAGTTCAATCCCCAGGACCGCAAAAAAAAAAAAAAAAAAAAAAAAAAAAAAAAAAAAAAAAAAAAAAAAAAAAAAAAAAAAAAAAAAAAAAAAAAAAAAAAGCCAAAAAAACCACAGCATGATATTGGCAAAGAAAGACCTAAAAATCGATGGAATGGGTTGGAAGATGCAGACACAGCCACAAAGACAATTAGCCACCTTATCTTTGACAAAGGGGCCAAACGTTCACTAGAAGAAACATAGCCTTTTAAATAAATGTTGCTGGAAAAACTGGCTTTCCACATGCCAAAGACTAAAACTAGACTCAAGCCTATCACAGTGCACAAAAATAAAGTCAAAATGCCTTAAAGGTCTAAATATTAAAACAGAAACACTAGATCTAATGGAAGAGAAAATAGGTGGAAGTCTCGAAGACATAGGGGTAGGTAGAAATTTCATGAATGAAAACCAAACTGCATGGGAAATATTACAAAGAATCAACAACTAGGATCTCATCTTATTGAAAAGTTTTTTGCACATCAAAAGAACTCACCAACAGGGTGAAAAGAAAACGCATGAATTGGGAAAAAATTCAACCCTCCCTTAGGCAAAGGATTCCTGTCTAGAACTTATAAAGAATTTTTAAAAAATCAGGCCCCCCAAATTCAAAGACCCAATCCAAAAATGGGCATTTGAGATGAATACACACTTCTGACATGAAGAAATGCAAATAGCAAAGAAATACATGAAAAAATGTTCAACATCATTAGTCATTTGAGAAATGCAAATTAAAACAACGCTGAGATTCCATCTTACCCCAAGAAGAATGGCTGTCATCAAGAAATCAACCCATAACAAATGCTGGAGGAGCTGTGGGGAAAAAGGAACTCTTCTCCACTGCTGGTGGGAGTGTAGACTGGTGAAACCACTGTGGAAATCAGTCTGGAGATTTCTCAATAAACTAGGATTAGAGGTCTCATTTAACCCAGCTATTCCCCTCTTGGGTACATTTCTAGAAGAACTGAGAACATCATACCACAGTGATGTGTGCATCCATGTTTATAGTCATGCAATTTGGTTTTTTTTTTTTTATTTTAAAGACAAAAGAATGGAGACACATGAACCAGAATAAGTCATAAACAATACCCGAAAATACAAAATTATACAGAATATAGTAGGGAATTAGCACTGGATGTTGTATTACATAATGTTATCTTCACATTAGTCAACACATAAGAATTAAAGGAAATACCAAATTATAGAGAAGATAGTAGGGAATTAGCACTGGATGCTGTATAATATAAAGTTATCTTCACTTCTATTAATAAAAAATGATTGGGGAAATACAAAATTATAGACAACATAGAAGGGAATTAGCTCTGGATGCTGTGCTACATAATGTTACCTTCACATGTTACTCAGTTACACAGAAGATGGCCCATTTGATCATTCAATTTTCTCCTCCCTCATCTCCGTTGCCCTACCACTCAATCAGTCCTCTTCCCTGTGATAATAACTGTATTCCTGAGTTTATCTATACCCCTGGACTCTCGCCTTGGGAAGAGATATAGCTGCCTCAGACCATACTATAACATACATGGGTGTATACAAACTGTCATGGTCAGAGGTGGAAAAGCAACTATGCTCACAACAGATCGCCTGGCTCTGCCCTGTCACCGTGCTATGGGTGGGGGCGGGTCCAGTCCGTGGGGCACCCTCAGTGGGGCCCACAGCGGAGCAGCTGTGGGGCATGCGCCCCCATCAGGGCGCCCTCGGTGACCTGTTTGGCTCTGTCCCATTGCCTCGATGCCAGAGGCCCTTTCTTCTCCTCCTCCCTCCTCCTGATCTCCAGTATTATGGTTCCCCACCCCTTGCAGCTGGGCATTGGACGAACTTATGATGCTTGGTATAAGGGCTTGAAATCTCCCCGGCCTGTTCTCACTGTGTTATTTCAGGGTATGAACTGAGTTTAAAGATTAGTTCTAGAATAGAGTTGGAGGATTTTCTCGGGTCTGCTGTATAGAGTATGTTGTTGTTTTTCAGACTCCTGGTCTGCTGCTTTTCATCTAATTTATTGCTATGGGTTCATGCAAGGTTCACATGTTCAAGCTGCAAGGAGACCCTCTTGGTGCTCACATTAATAGTTTGGGGTGAGTCCTGAAGACCGTGGATTTGTCCCATTGTTGCCAGGAACAAGGCGGTGCTTGCTCAAGCTGCTGAGACTCAATGTGCACCCAGAGAGAGTTCAGGGTGGGAGCTGAGTCCTGGCAAACCAGCTCATGCTTCCTGCCTGATGTAGGAGTGAGAAGGGCATGGAGCCACATGATCCACCTCCATCTGTATCTCCCTCCCGCTGTGGTGCTGAAGACCCCTGTCTGCTCCTCGGCCAGATCCCTGAGATCCGCTGCGGCTCGCTGCCGAGGTTCCCCGCTGCTCTCCGCCAGTAGCCACTCACCCAGTGGAGAGGCAGGTGACCACTGCCTCGAGGCAGGTGCAGAGCCAGGCATGGTGGGCTGTGTACTAGTTGCATTGATTCTCTCCAGGCGCTGATTAGGAAGGTTGCTGCAGGGTGGGGAATCTCCCCCAGTGGCTGTCATAACTTCTCATCCTCACACTGGGTTCGACAACTGCTCCTGACCGCCATTGCCTCTTTTCCTCGCTGTGCCCTCCCCTCTCCAGCCCTGGACCAGCTCTCGGAACTCCGCTGTCCCCTGGCTGAGTCGGGAGGCTTCCATGAGCGTGGGTCTCCGAAGCTGAAGCTGCGAATGCCGGAACAAGGGTGTGTGCCAAGGGTGTGTTTGGAGCGGTGACCTCCTCCCTCTCCTTTCCCTCCGCCATGGCAGATCTCCCATCCTTTCCTCCAGAAGAGGTTTTGCTTAGTCTTTCTGAGGGCTTCAGTTCCCATTTCAGATCCTTCCTGAGTTCAGGATACCCACCTCTTTCCTTTCTGTCCTTCACATGTTGCTATATTCCTATATTCCTTTGTCTGAGTGGCATTCCTCTGGGAGGTTCTCTCTCTGCTGCCTACCTGGTTGCCATCTTGAAGTCCTCTCGTAAAATTTATTTAGTTATTTGTTTCTTTCTAATGAATTGACCATTACATTTCTAAAGTTCTGAAATGGCCAACAGACCATAGAAAAATACCACTTTAGGCTCCTGCTTGAAACCAACAGCTTCAGAAAACTGTTGGCCTTGATTCAGGGCCATTAGCGGTGCAATTTGTTATAGCTAAATCTTGGAAACACTCCAAATGTCCATCAACTGAGGAATGGATAAAAAAGATGTGGTATTTTAATACAATGGAGTATTACTCAGCTATAAAGAAAGATAAACTCGAGGCTTTTATAGGTAACTGGATGCAACTAGAGACCATACTCATTAGTGAAATAAATCAGATTCATGTGTGTCAACATCATGTTTTCTCCCTACTATAAGAACCTGAAAGAGTAAATAAAATCTTAAAGGTATAATAGATACTGTGAAAGGGAAAAGAAACTGCTCAAATAGGAAGAAGCAACTGGGATGAAGGAGGGTAGAGGAAAAAAAAAGAAGGAAGAGGAAAAAATATGTATATATACACAGGGTAGCTAGGATAATTGTACTACTAATATCTGTTGGTTTATTGAAAGGAACTGTTAATGTGTAATTGTTCGATCAATCTTGCATGCCTATATCTGGTTATATGTACAACCATTTTGAAGTTGACATGAAATATAATAACCATTGTTAATATATCACCTTGTTTTGAAATTCTGTGTCATTTTGTTTTCTCTACTGTTTTATTTATGTATTTGTTTTTTAATGGAAAACAAAATTTATATGTATATATAAATATAGATAGATGTATTGCTGATGTCTGTGTTTTATTGAAAGGAATAGTCAGTGCTTAAAATTTTCTTTTTTCTTGACCAGTTGTGCACGCTTAAATCTGGTAACCAGAATGACTGATCTGAAAACAACAATCTGCAGTATAAGAACTGCTGTTGAGCTCCTACCATCCTGTATGGTGAAGCTCTGCATCGTTTCTCATGTTTTTTTCTTGTTTGGTTGTTTCCTTTCTTCCTTTTTTTTTTTACTTGTTACTGTCTTTGATTGTTTGATCAATCTTACATTTTTAGGTCTGGTGAACTGAGCAACTTGGTTGAAGATAACAGTATGTAATGTAAAGTCCATTGTAAATTCCTATCATTTTTTTTTTGAGGTCATGTATCATTTGTGTGTGTGTGTGTGTTGTTTTTTTTTATTTTATTTTTTTAAATTTTATTTTAAAGACAAAAGAATGGAGACATATGAACCAGAAAAGCCATAAACAATACAGAAAATACAAAGTTATACAGAATATAGTAGGGAATTAGAACTGGATGTTGTATTACATAGTTATCTTCACATTAGTTAACACAAAAACATTAAAGGAAATACCAAATTATAGATAAGATA